>VXBL01003897.1:0-73745 GCA_013400195.1 Aramus guarauna
GAGCCACACCAAACCCGCCCCTCTCCTCCCCTTTTACGGTGAGGATGACATCACATGGTATGGAATAGCCCCAGCCAGCCTGGCTCACCTGGCCTGGCTCCTTGTGAAATTAACTCTATCCTAGTCAGAGCCAGGATGCACTCTCTGCAGAATTACAGAGAGGGCCGTGCTGCAAACATCGGATGATTACCAATGAGTGAGGAACTTTTGAATATCTGCCTAATGGGGGCTGGATTTGGATCCTCAAAGTCGTCTCACAAAGGTTACTTGCTCATTTGATTTTTACCAAAAAGGAAAACAGACTAACCTCTGGTTGTTGTAGAGGTGTCCATGAATGTTACTTATCTTTCATTAAAAACCAGCCTTAAACTCACCGTGATTCGAAGTGCTGTGCAAGTTTCGACTAAGATGAATCTCCCTAGTTGCTTCTCTTTGTAAGGCAACTCCTTGAATCAAAGTATCCAAAAGCAGGTGTGAGTGCAAATCCCAGAAGCCACAGACATGACCAGGTGGGCTAAATCAGTGGGAAAGGAAGAGAAAGGAATTCAGAAAACTGCCATTTCACCTGACATGCTGCCAATAGCACCCTCTTTTTTAAGTTTTTATGATTATCGCAACAACTCATTTCTGTAAGTCCATTATTAACTATGAGTAAGACAAACCGTGCTATCAGCATGTTGCCTTGGTTTTGGCAGCATTCCTAGTGAGTAATAAAAGTGCAGAGCTGGCAACATAAACATACCAGGTGTCCTGAGCTAACCTGCAGGAATTCACAGCTGCAGCCCACACCGACACGCATCCAGATGCTCTCTGGTTCAAATCGCTCTGCAGGCAGGTCAGATACCCCAACTCCTACTGAAAGCAGATTGCAAAACAGCTGTCGTGTGCTTTATTGAAGGCTGTGAATGTCTTCTGTAAAAATGTACCCCTTGCTATGTGTTGCGATTGTTTACTACGTATTTTGTGAGATAGGTGCAAAGGTTACTACCTTTAGAAGGAGGTGCCTTTCTCCTTACCTGCTTTGCTTATTCAGGTACCTTATCCCTGCATTTTGTCTCTTACCTCCCTCCCTTTCCTTCCCACTCATGTATTTCTTCCTTTGTTCTCTTTCCTGTCACTTTTCTGTGAGTTTCACCTGCTCTCTTCACACAGCCACGACTGCTTATGGAGATGGCTGTGCTTCTGCATCCTTGTTTCCACTGGTTCAAAGGGCTTGGGGGCAGCTACCACACCAGACCTGCCTGATTCTCATGATGAAACAGCCCAAATGCACCTGAAACATGTTTCAGAGCACGTCACACAACTGGGGACTGTCCAGATTTTTGCAACTCTGACAAGCTTATTACTTCCCTTTGTCTCAGCTCTGAAGTGACAGCAGGAGGGAGGTTGTATATCTATACTCCCCCAAGCTGACTATGTACCATAAGTGATGGGGATGGGGCCATTCCAGTACAGACATACTCAGCATGGGTCCCTCTCTCCAGTGAATTTTCATTTTCACACCTTAGTTTTAATTCTGCTATATCCTGTCACCCACGTATCACTGAGTGAAACATACTCTTTCCAAAGAATACTTGTTGCTGTTCAGTTCTTTTTACTGGGAGAGGGTCAGACTAGAGGAGACATAATGAAATTCTGTGTTGTTACTTTCTTGTAATGCAACTTTAATGATTCCCTCTCACCCCCCAACCGTGCAATAACAAAGCCGGGCTTTGGACTGTGCAAGTCATGACCTCAACTGTGGTAGCTATTTCCTTTGATGTAGCTCAAAACATCTTGAATTGCTAGTGATAACTTCAATGTTAATGCTCTGTTGTGCTCTGTTTGCATATTTATCTGATGAAAGTAAGTCATCTTGCAGTGGTAAAGGCAAACCACCATATCCAGTGCAGTCCAATTATACATCTCTATGGAGGATATAGCCTTGAAAACCAAGTCCCCTTCCCTGTCCCAACAGATTTCTCATTTTAATTAAGATTTTTTTCTTAATGAGATGGAAATTAAACTAAATGCTCCAGGTCAAGGCAAAAATCTGAGACTGTTTAACTGTGCCTTGAATCATGGCTTGGGAAAAACATGATCATGGGAGTGTTTTATCTTCTGCAGTGAGAAAAATAAATTAAGAATTAAATTGTTTCAGAATGGTTATGGAAGTGTATGTCCATTTTAAAGGTTTTAGCTTACTTTCCTAGTTGTCACCTCTTAAAAAGCAACCTGAAAAGATGCTAATATTCTTAACAAAAATAAAAATTACTGATAACTTTTCAGTCTTTTTATCTTCCCCACTAACCCTAAATCCTTCTTTCTCAACCCATATTTCTGTAGAGTGCTGGCACCTTTTCACCCTGTCCCACCTCATAACAACAGCCTCAAGTAAATAGTGTGAGGCACTGCACAAACATGAGGTTAAAAAATACCCTTAAGCAGAAGAGATGGCAGACTAAATACAGGATAAAAGACCTTAACTGCAGTTAGCACATAACTGAGAATAACATGATCAGAGTCAGAGAGCTGTATTTATAACCAATAGTCCTAAAATACAGGTTATCCAAGTTGGAGTTCTCTTCCACCCTCTTACTGTTTGGGATTGCAGAAAAGCACATGCCATGCACAGAAGGCAAAGCTGGCACTGTTACCTTCTACTGCCCAAGGGAAGGATTTTTACCTGAGACTGAATCCATGATACTGGACCATTGGTAGCAATATAATCCAGACTTTGCAGCAAAAATATATCCATACTCGTTAGCTGCAAAGGAGAATGCGTACTTGAGTGGCACAGAGCAAGCGGGTAGGTAGGAAGGAAGATGAAACCAGATGGGGGTTGGCCTTAAGAATGATTTATAAAGCAAGAAATAAAAAAGCTCAAGAAACAGGACAAAGAGAAATTCCATGTGATACTTAAATAAAATAGAAAAGGACAAAGCTAGGATACAATGATCTGAATTTTTCTTTTCCTTTAGTTCACAATAATTAGGCAAATGGTGTTTGGGATACTTAAGTTGTACATAGCTGTTTGAGAAATCTCAGTAGATGACTACTGCAAAATGTGTCCATGTCCAAGCTTTTGAGCTACATGGCATATTTTTTTTTCCAATTTTTTTTTTCCCTTGTGAATGACTTCTTGTATATTGTAGCTAGCAAAGATCCTATTTGTGCTCTGTTTGCCAAGTTTCCTTGAGCAAACAGATGCACAGATGTTAGGGATACATTAAAAGCATATGATTTGTATTATCTGGGTTACTTAGGATATGCATGAAGATGCTGGTTTTTAAATCTCTGAAATGCAAGGAAAGACTCTTGTTAACTAAGCAGGCTTTGGATCAGGTGCTTTATAATACACCTCTTGAAAATTTCCCTATATTATAATCTCAAGTTCCACATAGGATCTGCTCTCCATTTACATCCTTGTAGCAGAAATGATGAAAAATTAATTTCCTGGCTGCGTGTGCCCGCAGAGCCTTGGGCTGTGCTGACCAATGCTGCAGCTGAATCTCATCAGCTTATATCCCACCCATTTCTTACTGACTGAACTTAAAATGGGATTTTGGAGAAAGCTGTGAGTTGGGTTATCTGACTTAACCTCACTGGCTGGGTGTGGACCCAGTATTGAACTATTTCTTTCAAATAAGAAAAAGATCCTAAGGTATTCCTGAAAAGAACCACATCAACTAGAAGAACAGCCAACAGGTCCATGAGTTGCAAACTATATCTCAAGGCAGGCATCACATGGAGAGGCTGGGTGGTGGTGGAAGAGCTCCCTTTTCCCATTGACTGTGGGATACAGACTGGGTGGGCATGAAGGTGCTCACCACACCGTCCAGCAGCCATGTCAGCAGCCAGGAAAGCTTGTTTCTGGGGCAGCTGCTGGATGTTGTTGTTACTGGATATGTAAATAGTGACACTTTTAGTTGCAATTATGCTAAGAACCCTTTCAACTTAACGATACAAATTTTGTGGCCCTGTATGTGGGCCACATGGTGATGAGCAAACATCAGTGAAACTGCAGCAGCCCAATTTTGAGAATGGATGCTGTGTGAGAGAGTACATGCAGCTCATTCATATGATCAGCAGCCATATGAAGGATCAATCCCTCATCAAAAAAATGCCAGGAGCACAAATCATAATCCAGAGAAAAGAGGTAAACATGCAACTCATCTCATTCTCTTGTGATGGTGAATTTGGGGAGGTTGGATCTGTCCTTTTTGTTATTATCTGTGCACCAGGTTGAGTAGCCTGATGCTTCCTGCTTTGGTGGAGGTGCAGTTTAATGCAATCTGAGAAAAGGCTGCTACCCTTTCAAGCAAAACCTTGCAAAAACTTGCCTGCAGCCCTCCTGCAAAGCCTTGTTCGGTTCCCAGGAATACCAGGTGCCCACACGGGCTCTTTCTTCGTCACTGGGTGTGGGGATCCTGGCAGGTTTCAGCACAAGAGTAGTATAAAGGAAAAGATAGCTTGCCATTGACTCTTAGGGGGAAAAGAGCCCATGAGGTGGGTAGATCTTTGCTTTGACCATCCCAAAACAGGCTGTCACGGTGTCAAAATTCTGAAAACAGCTTTGGGGTGCACAAGGGGATATGGTTTTGTTTTGCTGATGAAGGGATAGAGGCTAGTAAAGGCATAGTAATTTATCTCTTCATTGGGGGCTGCTCTGTAATGCAGACAAAATGCTAGCTGGAAGGAGGAGTGCTGCAATGTTAGGTTTGAGGCACATAAACCCGTACATGGATGTGCAAGCAGAAGGCAGCGTGGTATATGGAAAGGGATCTCTATGATGATAAACCCCCACCTTTCTGTTGCCATCTTTCTCAGAGTTTGAGATGGCTCATCACCATAATCTCATTCCTGTATGATCTGCAGGCCTCCCTCAAAGTTTTACATTGTGCTGGCAATAGTATCTCAATTCTTTTTGCAAGCCAGAAATCTCCTCTTGGCTAGCTGTGTGCAATGCTGAGGTCAATTTTTTCTCTTCAAGAATCATGCCATTCATCCCATCATGTTCTGGTGGCTGAAGAGGTCCCATGTAACTTTGATTTTGAGCAGTGTTGAAAAAAATGGGAAGACCCTGATACGCAAAGCTTGGGGAATCCTGGGATAAAAAAATCTAAAGAGTCAGTGAAATGTGTGATTAGGCTGATGACTTCTATGCAGATAAGTTCACTACATTGGTGGATAAATTGCCCATCCATTTTTTCCTTCAGAAGCCGACTAGTGATGAAGTAACCACCATAGTCTTTGTCGTTACCGCCTAGGAAAGTGTAGCTCTGAAGCTTTGTGCCCATAAACATGAATTAAGTTTATAAGACATGTATCCTCTTTAAACTCACATTCCCCTTCAGTTCTTTCCTTATTTGCCCTTTCTTCTGCATCCCAAAGGACACCCAGTCTTAACCTCATGGCAAAAACATAGTTTGGGATACATGTCCTGCTTTCCTGCATACATCCCAGGTCATCAGTAATACAGCCCTGCCCTGCCACTGCAGTTTTGATCACGGGCACAAAACACTGGTGCTGGTTTATGTTACAAATCTGTTCACGGTGCAGCCTGCACTTCCAGACTTTATATTTGTGATATGTTCCTATACAGGCTTGACACTTTTCACAGAAAATCATAAGCATTCTGTAAAATCTGTAAAAAGTATTGCCCAGACCTGCACAGGAGCCTGCAGCTGGTGCACCTTGACCTTGTCACCTGCACAGCTATGAGGTAAGCAAAGCCAGCAGCAGTTATTTACAGCCCTGGCTGTGGTTATACAATGTATGACAAAGCTCACAGATGTTTCTCTCCCCAAAAGTCTTGGCATCCTTAACACCATAAATATGTTCATTTTGCAAAAGGAGGAAAAAACTCTTGGGATATCTGACTGTCATTTGGCTTAAAAATCCCCCAACCCTTTTGCCCTTTGGATGGTGGGTTAGAAAAGTGCATGGGGTATGATGCTGCCTGGAGCAGTGTGAAGGCTTCCCTTCCCAACCTGCTGCTGTGTACACTGTGGGGTGACTGGTCCGGCAGGCAGTCACAGGGCAGTATGAAATCACATGTGGCACAACATGGTCAAAAAAAGTGGTCACCCACAATAAAACGGTGGCTGAAGCAGACTGTGCAGCACCTGGTGTAGTTAGGAGGAGAGTGGTCCCTGCCTGAACAGCCTCCTGGGGTGGACAGAGCCCTGGGGGCTGCACTGTCCTGTCCCGAGTAGTGGATCTGCCAAGTACCTCCATCCTGGTGCACAGCACCACTCCTGGGCAGGGCCAGCTGTGTTGCCCATGCCTGCAACACAACTGGCTGTCGAACTGGGAAATCCAGCCCAAGTTACGGTGTGTGGGCTCTATTTTGGTATTTCTGAAGAGCTGAAAGAAGGGAAACATACTCTTACACTTCTATCAGTATAGAGGTACGGAGCATAAAAATTGCCAGAAACCCCCATGACACACGTGACCTCAGATGCAAATGTACCATTTTATTCCTTGTACATTCAACAAAAGTGCAAGGAATGCTGGAAGTGCTCAGTGGCTCTTTGTATTGGGTCTGGCTGAGATGGAGTTAATTTTCCCCACAGCAGCCCCCATGGTGCTGTGCTGTGCATTGGTAGCCAACAAGGTGTTGATAACAGACCAGTGTTTTGGCTACCACTGAGCAGTGCCGGCACACATCATTCCCACTCCAGGGATTTGTTTCCTGTCTGCCAAGGGTGCAAGTCCCAGCTCTGGTACAGCACAGCTGCATAACCTTGGCTCAGACCACCAGGTGGTGAGACAGGACTGTTAATAGCTCAGGGATGCAGGTACCTGCCTGCCCAGGGTGGTGAGCACTCTAGTGCTTAATTAAGCTCGTTACAGCCTACCTGCTTTTCACAGGCATTAGCCATTAACATGATTGCCTTGTGCTTCTACATTGTGCGTAGTTGCTTGCAGAGTCTCCTTGTACCTGATTAATGATGCCTGAATAAACCAAAGCAAAAAAGGAGCCATAACATCTCCAGCATAAAACTTTGATACTAACTTCCTGCAGTCCCATAAATTGGGACTCAGCTCTACCCCTTTTACCAGCCTCTCTGCTATGGGACCATAGCAACCCTGTGATTCCTACAGCCTGTCCCTCAGAGATAGATGGGAGCTGCCACTGCCTACACCACGCTGATTTAGGTCATGCACCACATACCTGTTCATGGACCTTTGAAGCAGAGTGCAGATTTGGAAAGTTTGTGTTGGACATAGCATTGGAGTAAAATGGCTTTGCTTCTGATTCTTCCTGCTTCCACCACGTGTGATGTTACAGGAATCTTGTTTCACTGTCTTAACAGAAATCTGAGCACTAAATATCCTTTTCCACATGATAGGGGTAGTTTGCAAGAATAACAGGAGTGGAGTTAGTTTTAATGAAAATCTTTTCCTCCACATAAAAAAAAGTAAATCATCAAACCCCAAATTAGCTCAGTGGTGCAACACAATAGAATAATTGTGGCTTCAAAAACAGAAGAGACTTTTGCCTTGAATACTGTGTAGATGCTCTACAGATTACAATGGAGAATGGCAATGGGAGAGATTTGCTGTAATCAGAACTATCATTTGTAAATCACAAAGCATGAAATTACTTCATTGACAGTATATAGTGCAGACTGGTGTAAAGCTGTGCAGGCTGTATTTCTGAGCAGTTGGAAGTAAAGTGATGTTTTCAAAAGATACAACAGTTAGCATAATGTAGTTCTACATCTGGTTACACTTGACATAAAATGGAAGTATTTCATGAACATTCATTTTTGTTTGGGAACTTTTACCATACTTCAGCATTTAAATATTATTTTTTCATTAAAAAAAGGGTTTTCACAGGGACACAATATTTATATATATTCATATATAGTTATTTTTATATATTTGTATATTATATGGTATTAAAAAAAAAAAAAAGCAAGAGTTTATGTTAACTTTCGTTGCACAGCAGGAAATTTTCTTAATGTACTATGTCCTTCACTCAGGGAACCATTTCCCATGTTCTTCCATAGAATCATGTTCCCATTTCTCTAAGCAAGCTGCACAGTTGAAGCATTGCACTTTATCTCCTTCTCCTGCAAACAAGAAATGTCACACCTCAGAAATGATCATATGCATAATCTTTTTCCTCGCTAACCTGCCAGTAGCATCACAACTGCAACAATAATTATTTCATGAGTTTCACAGGTAACCTCCATCTCAATTCCATCTTTATACACAATTTTTAATTAATTACATTCTTTTTACAGCCCGACTAATAGAAGTTAAATCAAGGAAAATAAAATCTCACAGAAGTGAGAGCCTCCATAGGACAAGTGGGAAAGCTCACATGCCTTTTATTTGCTCCTTCCAGAATTGCAGTGATGAAACCTCTGAAGAGACACAGACCTGCAGGTGCAGCAAGCCAGCTCCTGGCTGTCTGAAAGAGCTGCACCCAGTCATCCCTTACAGGCACACTGGCCAGCAGGTCCCCAGGCAAAGCATGCCCTCCCCAGCCTCACCTTGCAGCTGGGAGCACCTGCCCAAGGAGCAGCAGCAGGGGAAGGAGGTCCCTGGTGCCCTGGCTTGGCTGGGATTGTGCCAGCCTCAGCGGCTGGCAGCAGGGATGCTCAGCACCGCTCCCAGCCGAAACCAAGGGCACTCATGGCCGTGGCATGAAATGGCCAGAGCAGCCATGTAGTTGCCTCCCAGCTTCATCTGTGGCTCTGTTTTGACACAGGGGGGTGGTTTAGCTCCACAGCATGTTCCCTGCCAGAGAGGATTTTCTGCAGGGAAGCTGTGATGAGAAGTGCACACGTGCCACGCTGGGAAGGGGTGCACAACACAGGGGTTTTTTGCACAAATGAAAAATCAGTAGACATTTGCTAATGCAGCTAGGCTGATGCAGAGAAGTGATCTGTTTGGGAAAGACTATTTTCCTTTTTGGCCTTCACAGTGAGTAGTTGCTTTACATCTGTAGCTCCTGTGTAGGAGATGTATCTAGCTGTATCCCCAAATGGTTCCTGCTAGGGGCTGTTTTATCCTGCATCTGCTTCCAAAGGAGTGCCCTGCCTGGATGGAGATCACAAAGAGGCAAATATCAGAGCATCATGCACAGACAGACCCCATAGAGGGTGCAGCAGTTTGGTTGACCATGTTGATGGTGTTGGTGTGGAAATGCATAAAAGAGGCAGAAGTTATCCAGCACTGATGAAGAGGGTGAGCTTGGACCTGCAGGATCCAATGGAAGGAAGGCAAAACACACTGGGAATTTAGAGCATGACAGGAGCCAGGGGATGGGGAAACTGGAGGTGTCTGGCCTGAGGAATAAACAGAAATAAGACAGAGTTTCATGGCTCAAAGGAAAGGCTTAGACTGGTGTGGAAGGGAACATCTCTGCACGCTTTCCAGGTGATGAGGTTATAGCCCTGGAGTTCAGCTATGTTAAACTTCTGTGCCTCAATCCAACTCTGTGCTTTTTGCTCCTGAAACCTCAGAAGTGCCGGTCTTTCACTGACACCTGTGGATATAAGGCAGAACTGCACACAGGCTCTCATACTCTGGAAGTCGGGAATTGCGGCTCCCAAACTCACTGGATGAGAGTATCCTGCCTCTCAATGACTTTTGTCTGAGAAAGACTCAGTTCTACTCAAGGTTCATGATACTGCAGTGAGGAAGGCAAAGTGGCATGTGCGAACCTGCAAGATTAACATTTGTCAGTCTTTCGCTCTTTCTTGGGGGAGAATTCTCTCTGCAAAGTGATGTAGGGTTTTTGCTTTTCCCAGGTGCACACCTAGCCAAGTGTTTTACAAGAGCAAAAGCATGGCAAAGAAGTGTGCCGTGTAGTTCAAGCAGAACAGCACGAGGTGTTGTTGCCCATGAACAAGCTGTCTTTGGCCTAGCTGTGGCTTTGCCTGCTCAGCAGGACAGAGGGATGGGGAGAGGGGACAGCACCTGGTTCCCAATCTGGATTGATACTCCAGTTACAAGCGCTGCTGAAATAGCTATAACACTGTGAACGCCCTGCCATAGACCTCCTTAGGCTAACACAGGCTCACATCTTAGCACAGGCTGAGGCACAGACTTCATCATGTACCTCTGTGTGTGCAGCGTAAACTTCTGAATGTTTGTTTTGCTGGTACTTAGAGGTGTGAAAAGCCTTTTGCAGATATACAGGATTTCTAAGAAAGTTACAGGCTTAATGGGAAGCTACTGTTTGTATGAAAACTTTGATATGAAACTAGGATAAATTGACCTCAAACTAGGATGATTTCAATGCCAAATATGCATATTTTGATAAGGCTTATCATGCATTGCCATATGCATGGAGAAGCTAATTGGAGTTTATGTATAGATAGCATAACGGGATCATTATAAAAGAGTTAAAAGAAAAGAAAAGAACTAGCTGTCACCATTCTGCCTCTCCCACAAATGGGAGAGGTATGGACTTGCTGGAGTCAAACAAATAAGCGAGAGGTTTCATTAATCACCAGTGTGAGGTAACAGCACTTATGGTTTACTGTGTTTTGTTACACTTGTATATAGCATATGCTTGTTCGGAAAAATTTCTCATTTCCTTGCCTCTGCTCTCTGCAGTCATCTTGATTGTCTTCATAGAACGGTTTGTGTTGGAAGAGACCTTAAAGGTCATCTACTTCCAACTCCCCTGCCACGGGCAGGGACACCTTCCACTAGACCAGGTTGCCCAAAGCCCCATCCAACCTGGCCTTGAACACTTCCAGGGATGTGGCTGCCAAAACTTCTCTGGGCAACCTGTTCCAGTGCCTCACCACCCTCACAGTAAAGAATTTCTTCTACCCTCTTTTAGTTTAAATCGATTACCCCTTGTGCTATCACTACAGTCCCCGATAAACAATCCCTCTCCATCTTTCCTGTAGGCCCCTTCAGGTACAGGAAGGCTGCTATAAGGTCTCCCTGGAGCCTTCTCTTCTCCAGGCTGAAAAACCCCAACTCTCTCAGTCTGTCCTCATAGGAGAGGTGCTCCAGCCCTCTGATCATCTTCATGGTTCTCCCCTGGACTCTCTCCAACAGCTCCATGTTTTTCTTGTACTAGGGACAACAACAGCTCTTGTAGGATCATTTTTGCTCCTGATGCAAAGCTCTGCACTAAGATGAGCTCCAGCTGAAGCTGAACCTAGGAAAAGGGTGGCAGTCATTTGACAATCATTTGGGGTCAGACTGATTAACTGCAGACTATCGCTGTTTCAGCAGTACCCTGTCCCCATCCTTCTTGCACAGTGATTTGTGTGCTTTGTTGAAGGTTTGGTTTGTAAAGTCTTTATTGCAAAGTTTTGTAGTGCAAAGGGTTTTGAACAAGCTGGTTACTATCTCTACAACATGTGGTGGGGCTTCTGCTACACAGCTGGACAAACTAACTTTTCTAAAGCATTTTCTAAGTGTTGAAGTAACCTTTGTGGTCTTTTGGAAATAAATAGTGCCTGATCTACAGCACTACTGGGAATAAAAGGAAAAGAAAGTCACAGCTCTTTTGCATTACTCGAGGATCTTCTTGGGATCACTATAGAGTAGCAAAGACATTTGCTTAATGGTGGGGCCTTGCTACCTTCCCAACAGAGAGCCTTGCACCCTCATAGCTTTCAATGATGAGTGTCTGTGAGCAGCCCTCTGGCAAGGAAAGCTTGGCAGAGGGAAAACCTCTTGGTAGTAGGACTCTCTTTGCTTGCAATTGTTGCGATAGACCCTGATCACATGCTTTGTTGATATATTTAAAAAAACAAAAACAAAAACAAAAACAAAAAACAGAACCCTTCTTGAAGACCCAGAAATAGATATGGACCTTTCTTGCAGGAGCTCTTTCTATCTGGCAGAATTGATACCCTTTTCTGCATGCTGTTCCAGTGTTATATCAGTAACTCCCACTGAAGGGCAGCAATAGCCTGCTCATGTAATTCTGCCATGACTACTTAAAATGCCAGGTATTAAAATAAGCGTTCAGAATAAAGGCATTCAAATATTGCACTGCTCTGAGCTAAAGTACTCCCCAGTACTTTATAAATGCATGCTGTATTTACACTTTTGTGGGTACATTGAAATAACCTATTACCATAATGTCAGTAATCACCCTCGCTACTGAATATGTGAGAAAAAACAACAGAAGACACAGTTAGAGCAAAAAGTGACATCTTTCTCCTTACATAAGGACTCTTACCTGTGGGTTTACAAGCCTATGCTGTGGAGGCCAGAATTAATCTTCTCCAGTACCTGTGGTTTATATATAACATAGTTGTACATGGGTGGTGTAGTCCTGGTACACATTTCAATCAGTTCTCACCAGGCAGCTCTCTTCCAGAGTGAGAAGAGTAATCCTCAATCAGAGAGGCAGCAAATGAAGTGGTAATTAATAATTAAAACCTCGATTAAGATTTCAAAAGAATGTCAATATGAGTCCATGGTTTATAGCTTAAAAAAGAAGGCATTCCTCAGTCCTTTGTGTGATCCGTAAGCACCGAAAGTTGATGGAACCCAAACTTCACATTTTGGGCTCTTGTGGTCATTTGTGCTCAATATGGAAAAATACTTCTGTCTTTCCAACCCTTATTTATGGGAATTGGCCCATGTAAATCAAAAGCCAGAGTTTACCACCTCTGGTTATGCTAAAGAATTTTTAAGCAGTACCCCCTGATATCACTTGTGCCCTCCTATTCCATACGTATTTCTCATTTAGCTTCAATAATACTGTGAGGTAGGAGTTCTTCACTGAGATACGTCTGCTCAGATTGCAGTATTAGGATGCACTTTCATGCCCTTTACATAACAGAGCTGCCACATTCAACAGCACTGGAACCTTATTTGGAATCCATTACTGATTTCAGATAAAAAAACAATCTGGAATGAATTCTGTGTCTGACAAATTTTTGCTCTGAAGGTAGACAACCAAAGAAGTCAAAGGGAACTGTAAGTCTAGTTTGACTTCACACTGAAACTGCAGCCCATCGTTGCTGGAAGATCCCCAAATAAGCAGCGCTGCCATTTTATAAGTAGCTAACTTGCATTTTAGAAGTGGTTGCTGCTGAAGTGGTTGCACACAGGTCTATTGAATCTAACATTTCATTTTAAAATATATCTTAATAGCTGGCCCTTTTAAGGCACTTTAAAATACCTCCTTGATATTATGACTACCTAAATATGTTTTCTCAAATAGTAATTGCAAACTGAGTAATTGCTAGAAGTGTATCATGCATAGAAGCATCACTGATACACAGTCGATATGCATGAAGACAAAATGGAGTTGAAGATATATCTGCTGCCACTAAATTAAGTAATGGCACATGTTTCCGGAGCTACTAAAGCTCCTTTGCAAAATCTGATGTTTTGGGTATCCATTCTTCTTTTCCAGTTTTAAATCTTAGCAGAGTTAAGGGATGTAATTTTAATGCTGATTGCTCAATAAAGCCTGCACAGAAAAGGATCTGGATATTTTAAAGAAAGTTGATTTTTTCTTTTATCCAGGATTTGAGTGATGGTTAGGAAAACTAAGCAAACATCATAATAAGCCTCAATTACTTTAATCCACAAAGAGCTGTCATAGTTAATTACTATGTGTGTTTCATACAGCTGGAATATAATTACTGTTTTCTGACCTAAGCATCATTGTGGATAGCTCACTGAAACATCTGCTCTATGAGTTTTAGTAGTCCAAAGGGTGTAGGAGATGGTGAGGCTATATTCTTTTTTCCCCTGAAGATCACTGTTGAGGAGATATTAGTTCTGTAAGAGGACAGCTTCAGGTCAAGCACTATCTGCACTTCTTGTCATGGCAAATTTGTAGAGGGACGGGAGGCTATGGAAAATGAAGACCAATAGGAATAACCAGAGATACTGTCATGTGAGGGTAAAAAGAAAAAGCTCTTTGAGCTCTGCAGAGTAAAACACAGCATGTAGCAGTACCTTGGGTGATGAGGACTGTGATAGGGCCATGGAGGAGTATGAAAGTGGGGAGTCATAGAGTAGGGAGTTATTAAGGGCGGGCTTGCAAGAGGAAAAGGCAGAGGTGGTTGGGCGGGTAGGGGCTGTTTTGGCAACTTTAATGGTTTTGGCAATGTGTATGCAAGAGCACCTGAAGCTGAACAAAGGAGAAAGAAGTAGGAGCACAGCCAGAGAGCCATGGAGATGGGAGAGCTCACTGCTCTCAGCCCCAGGCTGAGCTCTGAGCAAGAAGCAAGTTTAGCTCCTGGGTTGTTACAGCTTGAAGATAGTATTTTTCTACCTTGAAATCTTGTAACTGCCAAATCCAGTCATCAAGACAGTGTTTTTTCTTAAAAAACAAACAATTCCTCCCAAACTTAAAAAAAAAAAAAAAAAAAAGGGAAAAAAAAAAAAAAAAAAAAAAATCAAAATGTTATTCTCTATTCTGACACCNAAGACAAAGAAAATAAAAGATCTACATGTTGTCTTACCCCTGGCCACCAGCCCTGCAGTTTGTCTTGGGGCTGTTGACTGAAGAGCTGACATGTGAGACAGAGCCCTGCCATCTCCAGATGTTGCTGATGTGCCTTTGCCATGAAGAGGTTGAGCACATGCTGATGGGACATCGTACCAAAGCACAAATGACACTCATTTCAGTGCATGTCAGGCAAGACTACAGAAAACAGCTTGGGAGTCAAGTCAGCAAAATGCCCTGGAGCAATGTGGGAAACCAGAAGGAGGTGTTAGAGTCATAGCAGACTTCTGGCTGGAGAACGCCATGGGTCTGTGATCAAGGCACCTCCATGGGTTGTTCCAGACCTCTCCACAGATGGACATTTCACAGCCTCTCCAGGCAACCTGTCCTGGTGTTTGGCCAAACTGCTGTAATAAGGGCCAGCCAGAGGAGAAGCAAAAATTTCAGCTGCTACAGAGCTCAGATTAGAGACCAATCTCAAGCACAAACAGGCCAAAACCCAAGTGACCTAACTCACCAGCATTTTGAATTTAGCCTAATTCTTGTTTTGACCTTTCTCAAGATCTCTGCATGCTTGAGAAAAAAGACTGACCCACTGACATGTCTGTGTTACTTAACTGGGCACTTGTGCTGCAAAATGTGAGTAAATGGTGACGTTGGAAAGCAAACATTTTTGAAAGGTTACCTACCATAGTGTCTATCCTGCACTGTTGTGTAGTGGGCACCATTGATACTCACCTGTGCTTTTAATAAAGCTTAAGTAAAAGAAAGAGCTGTGAAGGAGATAAGGGTAAGACTGCTGGTACTTAATTTTGCGTATCATGTGCCAAAGAGGGTATGGGTGTGTATTACTGTCATTCCAAGAGACTATTTCCCTCACAAAGAAAAGTATAACTAATTATTCAGGGATATGAGGGTGGGAAGCCCCTCATGAAGGTGCAACAGGGGAACGTGGCTGTTCCTCGTGCCTCCCAGGACTGTGCTGGCCCATGAGGCCAGCCAGCCCCATGCAAATGGGGAGTGGGAGGCTAGGCATCCCCACACCCCGCGATTTTTGATGCACTTTCCCACTTGCGTGATCAGTGAAGGGCACAGAGAATACAAACAGAAAGGCTGTGGATCAGAGCTGTCCCAAATGTGGTTTAATCAGCTTTTTTTATCTCGTCTTGAAAATTATGACCACTAGTAATACTGCTAGGTTTTTTTTGTTTTTGTTTTTGTTTTTTACTTTTTTTTCTTTTAAGGAGTCACAGTGGAGACATCTGAAAAAGCAGGAGGAATCTGATCCCTGTGGCATTTACAACACAGGCAGCAGCATGCTCAGCTGATGCAGAGAAGCCTCATCTTTTCCAAGTTAAACATGGGAAGAGGCCCATGTTCATAACCCAGTGTTAAAATTAGTGGGATTTGAAGGGAATGCTGAGCCATTGATAGCTCTGAGTGCAAGATGAGGCACATAAGTGTTTTTTTTATATGTGTCTAGTAATACAGCTACCTCGTTATGAATCTTTTGTTTAAGATCTGACAGCCTGCTTGGTACTACATGGAAAGTACAAGAAAGGCAGTCTTTTCTCCAAAGGGCTTGCAAATTAAGTGCCCAGGGTTTTTCTCTGTGTGTTTTCTCCAGTTTTTTCTCAGTGTGTTTTCCCACTGAGGCACGCAAAAGCAGGACTAGGTCAGTACTGGTGCAGAAAAAGCACGAGCTGTGCTGAAAAACCCCAGAGCATGGAAAAGTCCTGTTCTCCCATCTGCAACCACATTTCCTTGGCCTGGCAGCCTCACAGGGTGGCCCCATCCCTAGAGAAACTTGGTTTCCTGGGTTTGGCTGAGCTGGAAGCAGCACAAATCACGGTGTGATTTGCTGTTCCTGATGTAGGGCCAGAATAGGAATTGCGGCTGTAGGAGAGAGTAGTTGACATTCAAAATCAAACTTCATGAAAATCAGCAATAATTAGAAGTTGCGGTTGAAAAGGCAGATGCAAATTTGTTTCCTCTCACCTCACTGAGCACTTCACCCAAGTGACCCTTCTACAAGGGACCAGGGGTGGAATAACACATCCGAATTTGCCTCTCCTGGGCAGTGAGACTGAGAGAACCAAGTTCAACTGGGAGGTAAAGAGCCTAAAGGAGGATCTAGTTGCTGTTTCCAGGTACCTGGTGGGGGGCTAGAGAGGCGGTGGAACCAGAGTCTTTTCCAAGATAGAAAGGTAAAAGGACACACTTTGCACCAAGGGAAATTCTGCGCAGATATTAGGAAAGAGTCCCTCATCATGACAGTCATTACACTGAAACAGGCTGTTGAGGGTTGCTGTGGGGTCTCTGTCCTCAGAGACAAAACCTGACTGGGTGAGGCCATGAACAACCTCATGTCATTTTGGTATCAACTCTGTTTTGAGCAGAGGGTTGGATTAGAGACCTCCAGGCTTTTCTTCCAATCTGTGAGACTTATACATTTATCTATTAGATAAGTTGTGATAAATTATTCTATGAGATCTTTAGACTCCCAGAGATGATCTTACTTTTCAGAGGTGAAGAGAAATTAGCCAGGTATTACAGAATATGGGAAAGCATGTTTGATCAGACTGCTCTCAGACAAAGGTTTAAGGGAAGCCTGTTTTATGTCTAGCACACTCTCTTCCTAAATATTATTCTCGTGTCAAGCTCTTGTAAGTAAAGCACTATGTGTGTTTGTGAGGTGACTACAATGACTGTTGATATGTTTAATGGTGCACGGCATAGCACGATATATTGCAGTTATCTATCCTAAACAAATACAGGCGAGCTCTGCAATAACAATTGCTGGTGAACATATTAGTCGATTATATGCATTTTTATAGAAAGATACACATCCCTGATAAGCTGAACAAGAAACCAAGAAATCGTGCATCTAATATTGTCTCCTATGAGCTCCTTTGCTACCAAGCTCCTGTGCCACTTCTGAAAGCACCTGTGATACTGGAGGTAGTTTGAGAGACAGTCCCTGTCCAATGGGCCTGTCAGGGGCACTGCAGTGTCTCGTTGCAATGGTGACCTGTTAGGATCCTTTTTTCATTTAGATTTTGTTATATGTGCCAAATGAAGCCGTCACTGCAGTGTACACTTCTGCCTGTAGTGCGGTGATCTAGTATAAATATGTATGTATTGCAGTCTCTAAGGATGGGGAATCAGTATTCATTTTCCCTTTGGGCTATAGTAAATCTGCAGGAATATGATCTGAGACTGGTGACTCCCTTCATGTTATTCATGCCTGGTGTTTCGTGTCTGAGCAGGATGAGCAGGGCTTGTCCCCAGGCTAGGCAGCAGCAGCCCCAGCCACCCCAGGACAAGGCGGATACGAAGTGAAAGAAGTGAAGGTGTTAGCCTTCCCAGCTAGCCTTCTTCCATGGACAACCCGTGTGGGCATTAGGTGATGAGTATTACCTCCCCATGCAGAAATGATGAGGCTTGGGAAAGCCAGTGTTGCTGCATGACAGACGACTGTGTCACTTGCTAGGCACAGGCAGCAATGCAAACAAAGGGGTCAGACTAAGTGCAACAACTTCAAATCTTAACTTCAACATTTAATTAACATTTCCAAAGTTTCTTGGATCCTTACGAGACTTTTCCCTTTCTGTAGAGCATCAGCCAGTATTGTTACTGGGCAGATGCCAGGGTCCTTGGCTTTAGAGTTTGTAAGTCTGAACCACACTAGCTTTTTCCCAAGTTCTATGTCTTAATCTCTGATAACAAATATCCTATTCACTTCTGAGGTGGAAATAGCAAGTTTGAGCTTCTTAGATTTTACCCATGCAAGTGTGTGTGCACATACCCTACAGTCAATCTGCTTGAAACTCTCTTGTGGCTTAACCCCAGCTGGCAACCAAGTACCACACAGCTGCTCATGCGCCCACTGCCCCCAGTGAGAAAACTCATGGGTTGAGGTAAAGACAGTTTAAGTAAAGCAAAAGCCGCACACGAGCAAAGCAGAACAAGGAATTCATTCCCCACTTCCCATGGGCAGGCAGGTGTTCAGCCATCCACAGGAAAGCAGGGCTCCATCATGCGTAACGGTGACTTGGGAAGACAATCATCATCACTCTGAACGTCTCCCTCTTCCTTCTTCTTCCCTCCGCTTTACATGCTGAGCATGACATCATATGGTATGGGATATCCCTTTGGCCAGCTGCGGTCAGCTGTCCCAGCTGTGTCCCCTCCCAACTTCCTGTGCACCCCCAGCCTACTCACTGGTGGGGTGAGGAGCAGAAAAAGTGTTGACCCTGTGTGAGCACTGCTCAGCAGTAACACAGCAGTAACACAGATCCCTGTGTTATCAACACTGTTTTCAGCACAAATCCAAAACATAGCTACTATGAAGAAAATGAACTCTGTCTCAGCCAAAACCAGAACAAACTTAATTCCAAGATTTGCACCAAGATTTGAAATCAGTGCTTGTAATATTTTTTTTTTAATAAAAATAAAAATAATCCATATCGGAGGACATTAAATAGCGCATCTATGGCTGATTGCTGGGAAGGGTGGCTTACAGCTACAGCAAGTGTGACAAACGAGACAAAGGAAATGGTGGTGTGAAGGAAAGCAGAATAAAGCAATCAAAAAAGAATCAGTAAAGAGAAGGTTGGCACTAAGTAGAGAGACTTTAGAAAGGCTTGGGGTGAATGCGAAAAGAAATATCCCTAATGAACACAACACCCAGCTCTGAATAGAAAAGACTATAGGGCAGAAAGCTGAAATGAATGCTTGGAGAGGCAATGGTTTAATGGTGCATCTGACATCAGGCAAGCCAGAGTCTTGCACTCGTGGTAGAGGAGTGTAAAACACCAGGGAAATAATACACTTGTTTAGACTTCCTTGCTTAAAGAACATTACTTAAGGGAAAAGTCCTGGGTATTCTGTATTGCCATATTGGTATATTCTGTATGCCACAAGTACAGTTTTGTTGCCTCCTCTGGTTTCTTTTGGGAGAAAATATTTGTTAGAAGCATGATTTGGAAAAGACAAATGTCTGAAAGAACAGTGAGGAAATCCAGATACTTTGTGAAGTTTTAATTTATTGTATAAACTTAATTTAATTTGTCTTTATTCTTCTCATTCTGACTCCATTTTTTAATTCAGACACTGAAACCCTGCAAATGGAGAAACTTGCACACATCGTATGGCCTTGCCCACTCCTGCTTGCTCAAGCCACTGCTTGTCTTATTCAGGTGCATGGGCAACAGGGGGAGGTGGATATGTGGCCCTGCTCTTCTCATGCTCATCCCAAGGGGGGGAAATTAATTAGCAATGACCAGGAAAACTTTTTTCAGGTTAGTGCACTCCTGCTCAGTCCTTGTCAGGAGATGTCTGTTATGGGCTTACTTGAAAAGTGTTGTTGAAAACCAACCCAACCAAACAAAACTAACCCTTTCCTGAATAAAAACATGTTTCACTAAAGCAGCTACGCTTCAGCTAGCAGCATCACCTCGGTGAAGTGTTTCACCTGCATCAACAGAGGGCACGATTCCCATAAAAATCACCCTGACTCTTTATTTAAATCTTAGCTTCTAATGCTCTGAGCCTTCAGGTCTTAAAGAGAAAAGCACCTGCTGCTCCCCACCCGGGTGTCCAGGTGGTTTTGGGTGGGCATTCTGTACTTTGCACTGTGGGAGAAAGACCCTAGAGCACCATGCTCCATATTCTCTGGGGGATTCAGCTCTGGGTTTGGGCTCTTTGATTTAGGTCCACCTCCCACTGTAAAACATCAGTTGTGCTGTGGGCACAACAAGAAGCAGCTGAGTGCCACCTGGCTGTTACTGAGCTTGAGGCAGGAGGGGATCCAGTGCAGAGGTGGGGAGGGGGGCAGCTTTCTTTTCCCTCTCCCCATCCTATTGTTCAGGGTGGATGATGAACAGAGAGAGATGTAGGGACAGCTCAGCCCTGCTGCCTGTGTTTTGGAGAAGCTATAGAGAAACTCTTGGCACTGGTTGGCATCTGGAAATGTGTGAGATGCTACAGTAAATGTACCATTGCCTGCAGCAGCTCCTGGCAAGCAGTAAGCTTCATAAGAGGACCGCAGCAGCAGAGTCCCTTTTTTATGCTTCTGAGCATGATCCAAAAGGATATGGCAGTTCTGCATACGGGCAGTGGCAAAGCACAACAGACTGGCAGACTCTGAAGAGCTGTTACCCAAAGATACTCAGCTAGGTAGTAGGGGCTGGAGCCCACCCCTGGCTTTCAGTGATTGTTGTTGGCTTGGGTATCTGGCTATGGCCACTGGTAATGTGAGGCAGAGGCTGGTGGAAGCTATGTGTGGCAAATATGTGGCATGGAGGAAGTCTGAGATGAGGCTCTAATTCTGAAAACATCTATCAAAAAATAAAGGAACAATTCCATAAATGCTTTCCTCATGCTTTTGCTTTCTTTTGCTCTTTCTGGTTAGGGTAAGGGGTACTCTCATGATAGAGTTCATTACTGAAAACTCTAAGCCAAAAATAACAGCTCAAAAGACAGTGAGTAAAAGTAAGAGTTGTGTCCTCAGTGCTGCTCTGGCTGGGAGCAGGTAGGTACCTGGGTGGGAAACAACCATGTCTCTCAGTGGGCCTCTTGTTCCTGACTTGGGTACTGCTGACATATCCTAGAGCATAATGTTTAGACCTTGAAGCACTTAGTGTTTTCAACCTTGCACTCACTTCCCTATTCACCCCTTACACTATCACTCTCCTTTGAACAGGCAGCTGAGGTGGAGAATGTCATACATGGATCCAATGAAAGTCCCTTTGAGAGCCTTTAGAAGGCAGATCTTCAGTTGGTATAGGTCAGCATGGTTTGCAGGAGTGGACATTTTGAGATTCGCTCTCTACTGAGACTAATTAGATAGTGCATGGGAGTAAGTTTATATGCTTTGCTGTGTGGGGTGAGGTCTGTCCTGCTTTCAGTAAGAGGAAGCTGGGGAAGAAGCTGATGGCTGGGAACACTGGGCTGGTCTGGCCAGGCACCCTCCTGGTGTGTGTGGAAACACTTTTGCCTTCTGAAGGGTCCTCAGAAATGAAGCTCCCCAACTAATGAAATCACAGATGTTTCCACTGCACTCCCTTTGAGGCTTGGTGTGGGCTCAGAGGTTTCCAACCAACCTGTGAGAGGAAGGATAACCCACGCGCTCTGTGCGAGTCCCCTCTCTCCTTGGTCTCTCCTGCTTTGGCCATAAGGTGGCCAGAGAAGGGGAAGGTTAAAACTGTCTCACTAACTGGAAGCCATCTGAAATCAGGACAGAGTTGAAGTTTCCAAGCTGGGAATTTCACAGGGTACCTGACTGGCTGACCAAAGCCAGGCTCAATGAAGCTTTTAGAGAGAGAAATCTTGGGCTGGCAGGAACAATACGTTGTAAAAATCAAGCACTAATACAGTTACCTATTTCAAGCTTGTTGTGCATGTTGGAAGAAAGAAACAAACAGTAGCATTGGAGATATTGATGTGTTCATAGCTGTTTTTATTTTAACTGCTGTAACAGCTGGTGATAGATGATGCCATTTTAATGAAGAATATCCTTCCGTAGAAAAGTGGTGGTTTTCTTTGATGTTTATTGTCCTTTGGGCTTTGAGTTACTTGAGGCTTACTATTTGTGTTGCACATTATACTATTTTCCGGTTTGATTGGCATTTTGCTGAGTCACAGCTTTGTTTTTAATTTCACAGTGACTCAGGAGCTGGCAGCAGTTGTGTGGGCATATGCACTGCAGTGTCAGGCAGTAGTGTGGCTCAAAATACACGGGGCACAGCAGCAACAAAAGAACAGTTTGTGCTTGGCTGTAGTGTTTGGATTTGGCTATGGTGAGCTTCTCATTACTGGGTAGTAGGGAATAACAACAGAGGAGAAAAGCCCCCAACACCAGAGGCCCTACTCCCCTTGCTCCAGAAAAATATTTTATCTGTAAAAATTCAATTTTCAATTAGGTGTAACAGAAACCTCTGAGGAAAACAAATTGGTCTATTGATATACTGTGCTTCTGCCAAGGACGGAACATATTTTCTAAAATGCCATTACATCTAAAGCAGAAAAGGGAGGCCTAAATTTCTGCTTTAACTTTAGAGAAAGGAAATAAGACAACTGCTACATCAGCTATAGTCTTTGCCAAGCTGTTGGCTGATAAATGAGGGGAGATGTTCTTATGTCATGATTAAGTAACTCTCTTGAACATTATACTGTCCATGACTTTTCTTTAAGTGAAGAAGTCTGTAGGAATATGGTCATTGCAGACTTGCTGACTCAAGTCCTCCATGTTTCAGGGTCAAAAGTGAGTTGCTAAATTCAATTCTGACTAAACTATTCAAAGACATCCCCTTCAGGGACATATTTTGAAAATTCAGTCTGGGAAAAGCATGAGTGACTGTGGCTGTGATTGCTGTGGCAGTGAGCATCACTGCTGGCCCACTGGAAGCAAACTCACGAAGGGTGGGGGAAAAAAATCCTGTCATAGTAAGGTTTGCATAGGAAAATGACCCTACGTCTATAAATTTAATAAATGAATGAACTATGTCTACTGGCGACAAGCAGTGCTGTTTCAGAAAGAACAGAGCTCTTTGTATCCTGCACAGCAGATGTAGAGTGCAATGTTCTCCTCTTGCGTGCTTCTGCCTGATTTTGACCATGAGTGCACAGGTTTGCATTTGGTAAGGTAACAGTTAAAGCAAAATTCATAGAAATACTTGAGAAGTAATGTTTGCAGAGGGTAAAATCTTACTGATTCTTCCATCTGGGAGAAAGATCGAGGTGCTGGATGACCAGACTAAAGCCCACAGCTGTAATTTAGAGTCTATTGACCTCTCTTTGAGGTAAACACAGGGAAATATGTTCTACCAGTTCTAGTTCTCAGGAGTCAGTCATTGCCCAGTACAGCGTCTTCAACTGCTGTCACTGTGCAACTAGTGCAGCAATCTTCATTTCAAAGCAAGGTATTTATTTCGCAGGGTTTAGGAGGAAAGTGGGAACATGCCACCGGAGCATAACTGATGCGGTAAACGTCTGTATTGACCTGTAGATGCTCCAAGACAACAGTTTGCAGGTACCGCAGCTATCTCAGGCATCTCAGCAAGGTGTCAATCTTAAAAGTTACATGTACAAACACTACTCGGTTTCTCAGCCTACAATATTATTGATATAAACAAATGCTATCTAGCCTACTGGCAAGCTTGAGACCTTGAATTGCCAGCATCATTTTCTGCAAAATAAAAAAATAGGAGAGAATAGAGCAATATTATCCTGTTTCAATTGCTAATTCAGTTTCGTAATCTGCAGTCAGGCCTGGGATCGAATATATGATAGAATGTATTAACTTTCCAATTCCCTCCTTGGCTATAAAGTGTTCCCACACAAATAGTTTCTTGACTATAGAACAAATTGTACAGTTTGCTGAAGCAAACTCTGGGCTCCAACTTTTTTTTTCAAGGACTGTAATGTTTGTATATGTTAGTGCATGCAAGATCAGATTTTTCTAATTGACCTGATATACAGAACTAAGTTATAATAGCTGATAAGTAAGTTTAGCTGTTCAGCAGCAGGTTGTAGGCATAATTGTCTTGTGAGGATGCTTTGGTATTTGTGCATGTTCACGTTTGACGAAACAAATTTTTTATAATTCTGAAACTTTTGGCAGATGAAGAAAAGTGATTCAGAATTTGTTAGAGACTTTAGGATCAAACGAAGACTATCTATGGTGTATTTTGCTGCATTATTTAGTATCTGAACTGAACAATTATCTAGAAGCAAATTTCACCCAATTTTGCTATTAATCTGTAAATGGAAGGTGTTTCTTCATGCTGTGTTCCAAAATCATCTGCAAAATATATGTTGTCAAAGTTCAAACTGTTTGGCTGTAGTACACTTTTTTACAGGCACGAAAGTTCATAATGCAGTTCCCTTGTCTCAAAAAAAACCCTTGGATTATTTATTTTTTTAATTCTGTAATAAGAAACAGCTAGGAAAAAAACCTTGGTTAGTTCCAGAGTTTCAGAGAACTATGCCCATAGAGACAATTCTGTGCACCTGAGCCAATCTATCCTCAGCTGAAAGAGGGAGTACTATATTATAGAAATACATAACATTTTTGTATTCTCAAAATGTATCATACATCTATGTGCAAATCTTGAAAAAAAAAGTACTTATTTTATCACCAGGGGAATGACTATGAATAGCATTAGAATCTATTATTTCTGCTTTAGTCACTTTGCCATCTTCTGCATTTTCACATTTTCACATTTCTTAGCAAGAACCCATACACAAACTTTGCTGGAAGCTAGGCTGGAGTGTCTGTCTTGATCTGCTCCATTTGCACGGTGCCTTACAGTTCACAAGCTACAGCAAAGCCTTATGGCAATTATTGTTATCTTCATAAATCTGTGCAGAATCACTTCTCTACTCCTTCCAGGAAATATAGTATCTCCTTTAAAGGGGTTGATTTGAACTGCTATGGCATATTAGTGACTGTCACACTCAAGATGTACACACAGATTAACTGGATCACTTGAAAGTATATAAATAGAACTTATATTTAACCTTAGGTCATTCTCACTCTGTCTGCTCTCTACATCCAGCATACCAGACTAATACTGGCTTAATGCAAGCAGTCTTTAGTTCAGGATGAAAGTATGGGATATAACTAGACTGAGGTGCCAAAAGGTGGAATTATATAGGTTAGTCTTCAGGGATTTATTTTAAGCAGGCAGGAACTATTTGGAAAATATTTTTCAGATGTTAGGGGTTTTTTTTGGAGATTGAAGTTATTTCTGTGCAAGGTGTGTCCTCAGTTGCTTATGACCCCAGCACCAGCCTTGGCTGAACCTCACAAGAGACCTTTACACCAAGTGGAAGCCCTCCTCCTCTGCTCCCAATTTGTCTTTGCAGCCCAGCAGTATGACAGAGGTGTAACAGGACAGCGGTGCAATGCCGTGAGCCCCTGTCCCTCCAGCTCTCCTCTGCTCTCTGCCTGCTGCACATGGGCAAATGTTTGCACAGACCTCTGGAAGGTGTCTCCCCAAAAGCTTGTGAGCCTGCTGGAAGCAGCTGGCTGCAGCAGGGCTCACAGTCCTGCCTGGCACCCTTCTCTCTGAGTCATTTCAACTGAGTGCCATATCCAAAACGCTCTGGTACTCACATTGTCACCAGTACCCCATCTCAGAAGTTTTCTCTGCATACATTTTCATTGCGAGCATCACACGTGTGAAAGCAGAGGTACAATGTTTTAATAACCAAAATCTCAAATACAAAGTTTTCAGTTCAGATGTGGAATTTAGCTCTGCTCTGGGAATCAATTTTTTATTAGTGAAGGTTTTTCATCCTAAGCAATAAATCAAAGAAATAGGAGACAATCACTCAGGATAAAGGATGACTCATTTGCCAGTTGTAGCTTAAGGCTTGCCACCAGCATACTTCAAACTGACCCTTTGTCAGCTGATGGCAAATATATCCCTGTTTCCAAACTTAACTGTTGTCAGTGCTGCTGTAGAAAACAATCCGCCTTTCAGGCTCCCCTATATGGACGTCACACAAAACGAACTTATAATGAAGGCATGACCTTATGCAAGCAGAGCAAAAGTTTAAACTCTTGATGACCAAATTGTAAAGACAGTTACAAAAGATACGTGGCAAATAGTAAAATTCAGTGCAAATTCCTCATTAATTTCCTCAAAGAATTTCCCTTCTCTCCCTGGTCCTCCAACACCCTTTAATACTTTTGGGGGTCTCACCCCAGAAATCGCTGTTGCTATGTTTTCCGCACTATTGCTGGATGAAGGAAGCTGGAATCTCCCTGAGGCAGGTAACAGCAAAGCTCTTGTGGATCCTGGCACCAGGAGGATGAGCACTGCAGCAGGGTGGTGCTTCGCATCACAACTGTACACGGCTCTTTTTCCAAACAGCGCAACTGCTGCACCACGGCACTAATGGGGGAAAAAATGACACCTATGCAGGAGTAGCCTTCAGGAATAAAGAGGAGCTGAATGGCTTGAAAAGTGTAAAATCCCTGTAGTATGAGATCAAGAACAGAAATGGAAAACAAAGGCTCATTTTTCTTTTTTTTTTAAACTTATCTATAAATACTTCAAGCTGAGAAAAATATGAACTGAGAGAAGTTTTATGTTTTAAATGTGACATTAATGTAACACTAATGTCTTCAAATGGACTTTTGGGGTGTTTTACTTTGTGAAATTTAAAACCAGCTATGCTAAGCATGTAGTACAACAAGTAAGCAGTATTTTGTGTGACAATTATGCCTGTACAGAAATAGTGTTCTGCAAAAGTTAAAAGGTTTTTTAAATATTTGACATATGAAAGAGCACTAATTAATGTTGTGGATGGTAGAAGTATTGAATGAAGCACTGGGAATGGTTTATGAAGGCATTATACAGAGGACTACATATTCTGCTTGAGCATTTCTGTGTGATCGGATATATTAATAAAGGCATTCTGTTCTGATTGTACTAATCTGATTATCCATTTTTGTCAGTAGGATTTCATGGGTTCAGTGTTAAATTCTCAAGTATCAAAGAAAGTGTGATTTTTGTTATTGCACATTTTTCAGATTCCTGCAGAACTGAAGATTGAAGCACAACAAATGCTCTCACACATTCCCTGTCATTCGCATGGCCAAGGCAAGCATCTTGTAACAACTACGTTGATAATAACATGAGTTACCATATGATTACCTAACTAAGCTACTAAAGTAGCTTCAGCTGGAATTGATGTTTCAGTGTTGACTAATATCTTGAAAATAACCTCCTTGTTAGGCAACCACATGCTAGGATGGGCAAAGTTTCAGGACAAAGGAAGGAGAATTTATTGGCTGAGTATATAGTTACTAATATGATCCAGTTAAGTATGTCAAAAAAAAACCCAGTTTCTTTAAGCAGTATCTAAGTTGATATTGCATTCCTCTTTAACTTGCTTGGAATAGGAGCTTGGGAATTGCCATAGTGGATGGGTTGTTGATCTAATTCAGTATTCAGTGGTGATTGAAGAAACTTTGAGACACAGACGAAAAGGTCCTGAAATGGGCAATCATAAATTATCCAGTCTGGAAAAGAAGTTTCTTTATAATCTCATTTGATGGGAAGCTGGCGTGTGCCCTGAATAATGGAAGCTTATAACATTGCCAAAACTCATGGCTCTTTAATGTAAATGTTTTACTGTAACTGCAGTTTTTATCTTTGTTCACAATGTGGTTCGGTTATTGTTTTGGGTCCTGCAAATCTCTTTCCTTTAATGGTGGAGGAACATGTAGCTCCTGGATAATGTCTTTTTCCAGTAATTTTCAAAGCAGTTCCAAAGAAGGCTGCTATAATGAAAATATTCTCCTTTTTAAACTTAAGCTGCGTAATGAGTTTCATGAGCTAAACTGTGCTTAAGAAATGGTTTCATAATTTAAAGTATGCTGTTCTTCATATACGCATATGGGAGATATGGGCAGACTCTGCCTTCTTTTTAACCTTCCTTTGGTTCTTTCTTATGACCCATCACTTCTTTTCAGTAATTTTTCCTGATCTTTTCATCATGATCTTACATAAAACATAGAGAAGGAAATTACTGTCAAATGCACCTGCAGAAATAATTGGAGGCCGTGTATTACCAACATGTACGAGTCTTGTGGATGATCCTGCTCTGTAATTGGCCCTCTGACAACAGGAGGCCAGGTAGACCTGAGCAGTGTCTCACTGTTCCCAGCCTGGCCCCAAGACACCCTACAGCCACAAACTGTGGGTCTGGCAACATCCCCCAAGCTGCACATCAGTGCTTTGGGCTTTCCTGTTGTTTGGTGGTAGTGGGACAGAGTGTGTGTTGTCCCCCCTATTCGGTGACCTTCTGATGAGCTTGAGAGCTCAAGGCATCATCTGAGCAACTCACAACTCCTTGGGTGTTGCGCTGGCAACACCATCTTCCCTTTGCTCCAGCAGTCTCACTGGTCCATTGAGTGGATGTCCCCAGGCTGTGGGGCTTTGACATGGGCTGCCAATGGCTTCTCCTTGGTGGTCCTAAACAGCACTGTTGGGTTCTTAAAATAGAGGTTATGCTCTGTACTGCAGACGTCCAGAGATTATGCCAACGTGTTGCAACAGTGTCGAAATTACTAGGTGAATGAATTTGCTCCAGCAATCTGAGTCTAAACCTTGCCATGACCAAAGCAATGATTTGGGCTCATTAGCCAGATGAAACAGAGCACAACAGTTCCAAATACCAAACAGTTGTTACAAACTCTTTGTGAGAACAAAGATAATGTGCAGAAATTACTTCATGAGTTATTTCTGAATAATGTGAATTTTAGATGAGTCCTGGATTTCTTGTTGATAGCATTAAAGAAAGGTAGTATTTGTGAACCACTTAGCTGTATGATTTAGGTATTTCCAGCCTGAAGGTATTCCCTTATGTGTTCTTCTTCCTCCTGTTTTCCTGGTATGATAAAACTTTGGTGACACCTGTCAAACAGTTATATATTCCCATCAAACATGGCTTTGTATTTCTCAGTTCTTCTGTGTTAATGAGCTGTATATTTAGTTTTTTCAGTATCTACATTGCCCTCAGGGAAAGTATAAGCTCTCACCTTATGTTTTAAAGTAAATCTGTAAGTTTGCAGTACATGGGATCAGGTGTGCTGCTCTGATGAGACACAGGCTGGAAAGGGACCACATTTACTGTGGGTGAGTGGGTCTTGGTTCAGTGCTTAAATGCACGCCCAACTTTGAACATGCTGGACATACTCGGCTGTGCCAGGCTGCGGGATCTGGGCTGCGGGTGCTGCTGCTGGTCAGTACATGCACAGATCCATGGCAGGGCTCTAGCAATGAGCGGCAGGAGAGATGTCTGGCATCACCCACACTGGGGAGGCAGCAGCTCCTGTACCCGGGCACAGCCTGGCCCATCCCTGAATATTTAGTGCAGCTGTCATTCCCTGGCCAGCACCTGCCCTTGGGATCGACAGAAGCTGCTGGAGACACAAGCCATGAACAGTGAGAAGAGCCACTGGGACAACGCATCACCCATGCTGGCACAAAGACATCATGCCTGATTATGCAGCTTGCTTTGCCCCCTCCCCTTGCTGGAGGAGTGCAAGTCTGTGCATTAAAATAACAATAATGAGAGTGTCAGACTGTTTTCCCATTGATGAAAGTGCTGAATTAGGCAGTCTATGAATGAAAGGGGCAGTGCTGCAGAGAGAAATCTTGTGAGGAATCAGTGCTCTGCCCTGATAGCAATCAGATGGTCAACTTGTATTATATTCCCTTCACCAGACAACTCTGCTCCAGCACTGTAATTCTGACTTAATGCCTGGTATCTAATGCTTTATTCATTTTGATTTTTTTCTCTCACTTCAGTGCAAATTACCAGCTATCACTGAGGAAAAAAAGAAAATTATTTCTGTTGCCTCACACATTTCATTAGCCTTCCCTCTGCCCTCTGATGCTCTGCTTCCAAAAAATTTCTTTTTGAAGCTTCATTGCCATGTCAGGCATTTTTTTTTCCCCCTTTTCTGGAGACAAAGGCGTATTTAAAATATGACACTCCCAAAGTGTGTGTGCTCAAGCATGTCCAGCCAACAGATGCAAGGCACCATGGCCCCATGGCATGACGCAGTTTGGGAGATCATTAAGATGTAGTAGCCAAGCCTAAGTCAAGCAGTTATCTGCAACTCTAGCCTTATGTGTGAGTACGAGAAATTACTTCTATAGCTGAGCCTAAGCATAGAAAGTCTGCAATGGGCCAGATTGCAGGAAGGCAGTCTTTCCCCCTGCCTCTCTTTTCCTTTTTCTTTATCCTTGAGAAAGGAAATGCTTAAGAACAGAGATAAAGGGAAGAAAACTGGTACAGATAACTACAGTGCCCTCTGAGGTGAAGTCCTAATCATATGGTTTCTGTCTGTCTAACTGTCTTCATTATCAATCTGTTGTTGAAGGCAGCACATGCAGAGGGAAATAAGTAGATGATTGACTTGCATGAAGAAGGTTAATATGGGTCACTGCACTTGAGAGGACAAAAATACAGTAACTTTGGATCTGTGAAAGCATCAATGGAAACAATAACAGAGCACAGCAAACTTGTCAGTGAAAAACTCTGTCCCTGCCTGCGGTGGGAAGTCTGTGTGCTGCTGCTCAGGGAAGTTTGTCCAAATTGCAGTGGAGTGCACAAGGGGCTGATGGTCCTGGATATGGCACCACAGCTCCTCTTGGGGAAGAGGCCCATGGAAGAGGCTGGGTATCTGGCCTTCTTGTTGGCCCAGGATGAAGACATTATTTGTGTGGCAATGTGGAGCTGCAAAAGTTATGAAAACAAGCTTTGGTTTGGGAAAACATTGATATCATTGTCATATGGCCAATGCATGGTTCTACAGCAATGTGCTAACTTCATTCCTCAGCTGCTGCTTGAACAGCCTCAAGAAAAGAGCCTCTTGTGTCATCCACCCCCTCCTTCCTCTGCCAGCCCCAGTATCGTGCCATGGGGGTGGCCCTGGTGAGACCACATGGAACATCTCTGCTGCTGCTGTCAGTGGCTGCAGGAAGGGACTGCATCAGAGGCCACACGTCAGGGCCCTTAAAATGGCAGAGAAGTTGTGGGAATAGAGCAGGACCAGAGAGAGCTTTTGCTTTTACAGAAAAAGGCTGCTGAAAGGAGTGGAGATTGGAGTGAAAACATTATTTTTATAGAAGATAAAAAAAAGAGCATTCCTATACCCCTGGAGCATCTGCCCAGAGTTCTGGGTAAACTGGGCTCTTGGCCTCACAGGTGTGCATGAACGGACGCGAGATCTCTTCTGGGTTTGCTCTCATCTCATGGTAAATGCTCTGGTCCTCCATTTCAGTTAGGACAGGCCAAAGATGGGAAACTCCATGCTGGGGCACCACTCTTGACACCACCATGGTCCACCCAAAACCCAGTGCCCATTTCTGAGCAAGGGAGATTTTAAAATTTCATGGTGGATAGAGAAAACAACACGTGTGTTGAGATGTCTCTGAGGAAATGAGTAAGGCCCTCCTCCTCCCAGGAGCAGCCTGCAGAAAGGCAGCTCTCGTCCTCTGCTCGCTATCCTTTCTCAGCAGCCTCCAAGTGCTATTTCTGGCCACCCTCTTTACATTGCCCAGGTGCCAACACTGTCAATACTCCTTTATTTTGTTTCCTATTACCACCTGCCAAGGAGCAGTGCCCAGCATTACAAAGGTGGAGAAACTTTTGCTGGAGCTGGATATAGATGTCAGGGTACGATGGTCTTTTATGGAAGTAGGAGATGATATAGGCAAACAGCAATGACATATTAGTCTCCAATACCAGGCTGAGAGTGCCCTTATCCATTTGTACATAATTCCTCATGGCTGCCATTAATGAAAGAGATGCAAATTTTACTTTCACAGCTGTCACTGAGCATGAGACATCACTGCTCCTGTGCCACAGGGTAAGGCATCACTAGCCTGTCTCCCAGGAAACATTGAATTGTAATGTAGGGGCACAAAATCTGAAATTATAAATACCTTGGTTTCTGTGGATGCTTCTGCATTGGTTTTGTCCACTGCTATTTCCTTCCTCAGAAAAGCAACCTGTGCAACACAGGTTGGATCACTGCAAAATATAGCTGTAAAAGAAGAGATCCTGATATGAAAAGTCCACAGGAAAAGGGATGTTTACTCCCTAGTGGTTCCCTCCTTCACCCTAATGTGATACAAATGCACAAAGTCATCTTCGTCAAGTGTTATGTCTGGAGTAAGGAAGATCTTTCATTTTGATTAAACCAGTCTTAAAAGAGATTGCTGCTTACTGTGCAGTCTTCACTGATTAGGTCGCTTGCTGCTGCTGCTGCTCAGTTCTACAATCATGCTCTCATCAGTCCCTGAAATCTTTAGTGTCTCCAAGGGAAAAGCTCAAGTATGAAGTGCAAAGACCCCCGTGTCTCTTGTGAGTCAACTTCTGAATGTTTTGGAGCAGCTGGAATATTTGATCTGTTTGGGGCTGCGTATATTGCATGTTGCCTGGCAATGGGGCAGTGAAAGACAATATTGGAAGAGGGCACGTGTAACTTACATTGAGGGGATATTAGCTTTGTGGGAAGCAAACTGTAACATAGCTGTGGGATATGAATATTTGATTTCTTGACTAGGGAAAGACTTTCTGTCTCTCAGTAATTCACTGTTTCAAAACTGGAACCTGCTCACGATTATTAAGCATGAAGGTGAATGGTAATGCAGGGGGCTGGCGCGGGGTAACATTGGGTACAAGAAGCTAGAGACACACTCAGGTTTATTTCCAATCACATTCACTCTAAGCAGTTTTAGAAGGTTTGAGTTGTTTTTGTCTCAGTGCAAACTGATTTTTGCAGGATTTCTCTCCTGGGGCTGAGCATCTGAGCAAGTGGGAAGCACTTGTGGGCTGGGACTGTCCTGCCCAGAAATTGTGCTTCAGCTCTGCTGTGGTCTGCTCTCCCTCCAAGCACAGCACTTTGCAAACCAAGCCCTTGGTGAAGCCTGGCAGGGAAAACACCCATCATACGGTGTCTTTGCTTTGGGAACTTGTGGGGTGGCTGAGCATGGGTCCACAGCGGAGAGCACAGGCCACGGGAGAAAGGTTTATCCAGTAACTCGTGGGGAGCTGCGGCTGCTGCACAGTCCCCTGGCACGTCTTCCAGTCCGGTTTAATTGGCTGCAGCATGAATTTGAATTCTGCTTTTCCGACACTCATTATGTGGGTAATAGATGCAGACACAGCCTGTCCTCATACAACAAAGATGGTGCAGAGCTAATTTACAAGCACTAGTGAAAACTCCAAGGTCAGCAGGCTTACTAAAATAAAAGCCACAAAACTGCTGGGTGTACCTCGCTGCAATGAACCTGATTAGTGCTGAGATTCACCCACCATATCACAAGGTGGCTTCTGCCTTCCTTCTTCAATGTACATGTTTTTGTAGGGGAAATACTGCCATAGTATCGCATGAGCACTTTCCAAATGCTTAGCCTAGAAAAAAATTATGTTTTTTTTATTTCAGGTTTCAACCTATCCTTTCATACAGTTATTCTGTCAGTTTTTGGGTATGTTTTCCCCACGGCAATGTATTTGCTTTGTTTCTTTCTTTCAGAAGCTGTGCTTCTGTTTTTAATTGCAAAAGTCAATACAGCAGGCCAAATTCAGCTTTGGTGTAACTGTATTGAATTAAATGCGTTTATTTCTGTACAGCATTGCCACATTTTTATATTGCTTTTCAATATTAAATATTAATGCATGTACCTAGCACATTGATTTAAAGGGCACTGCAGCATTTAAATGCTCATCTATGAGATTAAAACCATTACTGGCCACACTGGGTGACGTTGCAGAAGCACCGTTTCTCCTCTCACCAGAATCCTTGGTGATTGTGATGCTGTTTGCCAGACACTGGGACAAAAACCTGCAAAACAAACAAACCAAAATCAGCACACAGCAGTGGGAATATATTCAGCTTTCCTCATGCTCTGGTGCTTGTTATATATGTGTAACTACTGATAGCAATGAGGGAGGTAATAGAAAGCATGAAACACATAGAGACAGAAATACGTGTTTTCATACATATAATGCCATTCTTCAATGTACTTTTTTCCTTTCGTTGTACTTCTCAGTGACCCTACCTGATTTTGTAATCTGCAGAAAAAGAATTGCATAGATGGCCTTTTACAAGTTGGAGAAACCTCTGTGTTCCTGAGAGAGTCTTTTCCCCAACGTGTTTTTCATGAAGGGCTGCACGTGAGATGTTTGAGCCCAACCCCTTGATTTACTGCAGCTTCGCTGGGTGCTCAGCAAGACCCACTCCCCTGAGGAGCACACGGGTCCGAGGCCAGCCTTTCCTGAGGGCTGTTCTGCAAGGCCCAGTATTCATTCTCCCTGTCTGGGTGGCAGACCCTGAGAGCTGATGATTGCATTGCCTGAAAGGGAAAAACGCATTAATTCCTCAGCAAAACACTGCAGCAGTGTTGGCAGCTCTTGGCACAGTCACCACGGGGAGCAATGTCCCCGTCCCCTCTGCCAGCTCCAGGCTCCTGAAATATTTCATCTGGCAGACTGTGGCAACGCTAGCAAATCGTCATCAGCATGAATTATTTCTGAGATGCTCGGCAACTTTCTGAATGCTGGCACTCGTATCAGTAATAGCGATGTTGTCATTGACATTAGAAATCAGCATTATTGTGGGCTGCTTGTTTGTGTTTATCAGTAAAGTGTCTGGGTATGTCTCAAGCGCTAAGGCTTAGCCCAGCAGTATCAACAGGGCGCTCCTCAGGGACTGCTGGACTGAGGCCATAAGCTACCAGCACAATAAAATTGCAGGTGTATTTTTCTATTTCCAGGCCTAGCAAGCCTGTGGAACAAAGAGTTGGTTTAAAGCAGTCCTTTAACAGTGCTGTCAAAACATTATTTGACACTTTACCAATATCTATTCTGAAAAAAAAAAAAACAAAACAAAACAAAAAACACATGGCTGCATTTGTCAGCAAAAGCTCGTTTTTCTCCTGAGTTCCCCAAGATATAGGGCTCCTTTATATAGCTCGGCTGTATGGCAGTGAGCTGCCAGGGCCCTGCAGCCTGTGCTGTACCATGTGTGGAGCCTGAATCTCGTTCTCATGAGCGGCAACAGCTGGGGCTCGGGCCATTAAACATACATCTGACAGCTTGTGATGCGTGGTGTTGGGAAAAGTCACTTTTGTAGCTCAAAAAGCCACGTGGTAAGCTGGCATATAACTCTATGGAGTTTCCCTCTAGTAATTTCTCCCCAGGGTTTTGTATGTGAAATATATGTGTGCTGTTGAGAGCATATAAAGATGTGAAATGGCCTTTGGTTTTATGCTGGGTAAGATGGTAGGAAAAATTTTTTTTCTCCCTCACTCATGCTTGGTTATAATGCTGTACTTCTCTTTTCCCTTCTCTGCATTGCCACAGTTTGTCCATGTCCAGTTTCCAAAGAGAAAAAGTATATTTATATTTTCCTCTGTCATGAATAAAAAAACAAGAGCTAAATCGTCCCTTCACAGAGATACTAATTATACCAGATGGATAGATTTACAGGAAGACAGGTTTGCTATGCATAAAATATGGGACGGTCACAGCTCATGCTCCATCAGAACTGGTCTACAGAGGACATGCTAGATACTGTAGTTAAATAACAGAAAATGTTTTTAAAGTTTTGTGCGGATGGTTGACCAATTAAACCAGTTCTATTGCTCTCTGAAAGGCTGCCAGGGAGACTACAACATGTTTTGCTGGCCAAATTGCTTGAGGTTCTTTAACATTATTTCCCTTTTCCATTACATGCCTGCATATTGTGGCATAGTTATACATCAGCCATTTTTGAGCTGTTCCTCTAGAAGGATATATGCAGCAAAGCTTGCAAAACTGATGAAGACAAATAAGATTATTTTGCATACATACATGTGATCTGCATTGAATGCTGTACATGCATTTACCTTGTTGCACCCATCTGCTTTTATGTGTGTTCATGTACATAGACAACACACATGTATACATATATACACTTTTCTTTGTGGATATAAGGCAATGTTTGCTTTACTCTGCTGGTATAGCCTCAATGTATTGCCTGATTTATCAGAGCAGGGTATAAATTTCATAATTTTTCATGTACATTTTCTGAACAGGAGTATACAAAAAGAAACCCTAGTTAGACTGCTAGGTAGGGCTTTGCTCTTTATAGCATTACTTTTGTTACAGCATTTTGTAGAATGGCAATAACAGCTTTGCTTGCTATTAGTGGCTTCATCTGAGAGGCTTTGAGCTCTTTAAAATCAATTACATTTATAAACAATGCATCAATTACAATACTTGCATTTCACCACAGGGCATAAAAGAGCTCAGATAGGTCAGGCTCTTGTCCGCAGTCTCGGATCAATGCAGTGACCCAGGGCTGAACCGAGCTGGAGATTTCTGACCTTCAGGCCATTTTTTCAGCCATTAAACCTCTTAGTCGCCGTAAACTGGGACTTAAGCAAACGTTATCAGCTGAAAACAGAGGCATTTTGAAAAGAAACGGACACCTGGAGTAAAGTGGTATCCCGCACTTTCAGACACCTGCAGGTTCAAACTGCTGGTTCATGACTGATTTTCCACATCACTGAGCAAGGCACTGATGACAACATTTGAAAAAAGCACCTGCTTTTCCATTTTCCAAGGAGCTGGTTTCCAACGAGACAAAGACCTGTTTACAAAGGATGTAACTCTTTGGATTTAAAGTTGCTGTCTAAAGTTGAAGCTTGGTGCATGATATTCCCTTGTAACTGAGTTTTCTATGCCTCAGTTCTCTGGTTGTAGAAGAGGACTAAGCGATGGCACAGTATTGTGTCATCAGATGCTGTGGTGACAGGGTCAGTACACGCATCTTAAGCAGGGAAGAGAATGTTCTGTGGTGTTCAGAAACAGGCAGATGACACTGTTCTTTGTATTATATTGGCTGTGACAAATTTTCTCAATGACAATTTTGGGTACAAGGTGAGTTGATACAGTTTGAGCACAGTACTTTCCCACATACTAGCCTTACAGGCTGAGGAATTCATCAAAGCATTGATCTTCAAAGAAACAGCACCCTCAAACGTGCTTGCTGTGGCTTGATTTCCCATGTGCCTGTATATGGCAGGAAATACCTACTGAAGAAGGCCCTGCTTTGGTTGTTGTCCTCATCTCAAAGGGGTAAGGCTTGCAATCCACCTAGACCTTGGTCTGCTCTACTGGTCTAGTAGCACAGCAAGACCAGGGAAAAGAAGTCACTGTTTTCTATATTGCACCTCAGCCCTTCCTGAACCACCAAAAAAAATCAATGTGACTTTATTGTCTTTTGCTGTGCTATGTTGCACAGCACATCTTCGGAGCATAAAATTTTTTGAATGATGAAGATGTAACGCAAGGTGATCCATAAAATATTGTATTTCTAAAGTATATGCATGAAATGGACTTCCAGTCTAGGTTTTCACATGTATTTACAATGGGAGAGTCCTCTAGGTCCATAAAGACTGAAGAACTCACTGTCCAGCTCCCAGCTGTCCCATAGATTTTCTGGATGATGTGGGGAGAGTCAAGTATGCTCAGCCATCTTCTGTGAGTTTGAGTCTCACACTGAACAGGGAAACTTGTGCTTCACTGCACTGGCATGTGCTTGAAGTTGGGCATGCTTGAGCATTAACCTCATATACTTTCTCTCTTCCAAGAAAAGATGTTAACAGTGAATCCCCTCTAATGCAAAACTTTCCTTACCCTTATAGAAAAGCAGCACAAAAGTGATCGGGTCTATGTTTGTGATCCATACCGGTGAGATACACAAGGAGCTGTGCAGCCGCCTTTACCAATGTAATATTCATGCTGAGCCTATAGGGGAGTTGCTGTCGATAGGAACGGGGAGCTCAGCTGTCCCCAGGCTGGGTTCAGAGCCTGCTGTACAGAGCTGCAAGAAACAGGGGTCCTAGGCCACAACTCCTATCTACCCCATTGGACAGATGTCCTTACACTGAGCAGTGTCTCAGCCCACAACCTTTGGGTTTCTATTGTTGTTTGACACATGGTGCTTCACATGGCGGTTCTGTCCATGTCTCCTTGAGGAGCTCACCATCCTTTCCCGGATGTCATTCAGCAGTGTGACTGTGGGGACCTGCTGAACTGGGCTATGTCTTCCCTGGGATGGCACTTTTGAAGCTTGGCACCTGGTGAGGAAGATGTTCACAGCAGAGCCTCTCTGTACCTGTTTGTCTTTCAGAGGTTCCCACTACGAGCTTGGCAGTTCCCTGGTCAGATACTTAAGAAAAAGTGTAGTCTTTGAATTTCACTCACTTTCAAAGGCTCAGTGTGCTTTATTACATTGTCTGAGTCTCTGCAGATTGATAAAATGGCAGCAATTGGTTTCAGAGGCCATAGGATGAATTTGGCTCCCACATCCTGCCTTTGGATGAGTTGTTCCAATGTCAGGAAAGCCAGACAGTCACCTTGAAGAGTTAAGCTTTTAGGATGGATGTAATGCATGCTGCAGTGTCTCACTGTAAATAATTCACATAATGTCAGCTGGTGTCAAGAAATGGAAACCTTTTGAACACAACTGAGATGATCAGTCATGTGTTTGCTTCCAAAGCAAGGCTGGAATTATGCAGGATCAACATAAATATGCAGACCTTATAAACTGCTCCTTCTCAGACATAAAATTGAAGATCACTGCCCTCCTTCTTCCTTTTTCTTTCAAGCAAATCCTCTGGCAGAATTTCCTGCTTTAGTATCACACACTGTTGGCAAAATCCTGGTGGTGTAAAAATCTGATAGTACATGAAAAAAAAATCAAAGGCTGTGAAAACACATAAAAGCAACTGTTCAAACCTTCTGCCTGGTTTTCAGAGCAATGCTGCCAGCCTTCAGCTCCCACCTCTGCCTCTCACCCAAGTGAAGAATTCCTTATCTTTTTTTTTTTTAACCTGGGAGAAGAAGTCAGCTCCCTGCTCTAAGGCCTGTCCTTTCTCTCTTGGATGCCACGTAGCTCCAGATGACTTGGACCTGCAGCAGCAACAGACAGGGCACTGCATTTTCCCACAGCCAGGGCTCAGAAGCTGAAAACCATGGGGAATGAGTCTGCAAACACCATAAATGCAGAATTGATCTGTTTTGTAATATTGTCATTTAGACTTTCTGCATATTTTGCCAGCCATATCCACACCAATTACTAATTCTTAAGCTTTGTCTTCCCTGCACTTGTCTGCTCCTGAAAACTGCCAGCCCTCCAAATGGCTGGTACTGTAGGGGCTGGACAGCAGATTTTATTCTGCCTCTTGATAAGCCTTAGATGCCAAAGTAAAAATACCTTTTAAAAAAATAGATATTATTTTCTCCCTTTCAATATCAGGGGACAGTGGCAACTCTGTGAAGCAAGGACCATAATGTAAGGCAATTTTGAAATACTGGAGGAAGAAGGAATACTTCCAGTGAAGCCCCAGCAATCCCAATGCAGAAGTGAGTTTTGTCAGATCTTTATTATGTGTCTGCTGCCTGCTCTGATAATCTGCTGCTGTACATTATTTATGCATTTAATTTCTGGAAATTCTTCAAAATGCTTTCCTATGACCAGACCCAAGTGCTTATGCCCAGAAGGGCAAAACTTGAACCCATTCCTGGGACGAGTTCTGTCTCTGTTTCTGCTGCATGCTCCATGCCGGCTGCCGTGAGACCAGCCCAAGGCTGTGCCAGTGTTTGCCCCTGGTCCTACAGTGCCTGCCTTCGCCTGGGAATGGGGACACTGCGATTGCCCTCCTCCTTTCCCAGAACACGCACACGGGGGCTCCACAGCCAGGTAGAGAAGCTGCAAAAACCTTTGTCCCATCTCGGCCCTTACTTTATGAATGATTAATTGTAAATGAGCTGCTTGGGACAAAAAAGGATAACTGACTTATTGACCCACTCATACAGTGTTAGCAAACATGTGCCACACGGACAATGCATGGAGTCATGCTTTGTCCTGAGAAAATGGCGTGATTCTGCTCGTCCGAAAAACAGCAAGTATGTTTGATGAGAGGATCCTCCATCTAGGCTGTGCGGTGAGCACTCAGGAAGCTGAGCTGCAGCCTGGAGAGGCTGTTTCCCTCATCCTGGAGAGCTGAAGGTGGTGCAGGAAGGACCCACAATGTGGGGGACTGGCTCTGCAGCCTTACCCAGGGGCCCTGGGGCAAACAGAGAGCAACTGAGGTAGAAACAAATCTCTTCTGATGGCTTCTAATGTGACTTGAAAGGTGCTATTTCTGAGAAAGAGGTGATTCCTAATACTCGCTGCAAGACATGCAACACCCTTGTGCTGAGAGAGGGTGAGGATGGTGGCACCAGTAACCTCAGGAGAAGCCAAGAGGCCAAAGGGGGTACCGAGGGTTTGGAGCATCGCTGCCTGCCCCAGGCAGGGAGCAGCAGCCATGCTGTCCCCATGTGCCCTCACAGCTTTCTCAGAAAGCTTTGCCTGATGTGAGCGTGCACTGCATCTGCAGCAGCAGCTATGGGGCTAATGGAGTTATTGTATCAGAAGATGTTGGTCAACAATATGCAGCATTATTCACAGGTTTTTTTGTAAGGTCCGATCCCACTCTGATCGATGAGTATCAAGCAAAATTGCAGAAACTCCTTCAGGGTGAGAATGATGGAGCTAGCAGCAATTTCGGTAGAGTTTCTAAGAAATTGGATGTTATTGGATCATGCTCTTATTCCAGTTAAATGTCTGGTAGGAACTGCCAGAACCAAATCTGATTTCAGAAGAAATTTGAAATGGCAAAGTCATGTATGGATTTAATGGTAAAGAAAGAGTAGGGAGACAGGTTTTTATTATGTCTTTTTTTTCTAGTTATCAGAAAGGCACCAAATCCCTAAGAGCTACAGTCTGTGTAAAATCAGGTGCATTTATGTATCTGTGTGTTATATAATTGCGCATCTGGAAAAGAAATTACTTGCTATGTAGGTGCCGTGAAGGTAACTGAAAAAAATTAGCCATGTAATTGTTCTGTATTTTTTTGCAAATGACCTTTTGATTTCACTTGAAAATTTGAATCATTATGTTTAAAATGAAAAATATGGAACAATATTATTTTTGGATGTTTGGTTTAATAGAATAAAATAATAGGTGCAAGACAATACATTTCATGGAATCACACTGCGGAAGGTTTCCTCACTGTTTCAGAAATGTATCAGAAAACTTGTTCAAAGCTCTGAATTTGACACATTGCTATTTTCTTGTATTAACAGTACAATAATCTTCCATTTGCAAATATGTGTTAGAGCAAAGCAGCATTTAGATCACATTCCAATTTTTTGTGGTTTGGGAGGCCAAACAGATTTTGTGATTTGACATTTGCTTCTAAAGCTCTAATTTGCTCTTACCTCAGGCTCTACCTGTTGGTCTTTTCATAAACTAGCAAGTGATCTGCAATCTCTAGGCATGGTGGGACCAATATTAATTCCATTACACATCACCTACCCTTTTCTGATTTTGACATGAGTATTTGCTAATAAATATTGGTTGTAGACTAGAGGAAAGGTGCATCACAGTGACCGCAGTACTGATAAGCTGACACTAAAAAGCACTGGCGTACTCTTCAGTGCCGTACAGTCTCACACTTGGGCAGGTAGAGAAAAGGCTCTGGAGACCACCCTACCACCATACGAGTGGATGTAGCGCTGGGCACTTAGCGACTTAATGCTTAATTCTTACAAAAGCTTGAGCTTTTAAGATTGCCTCTTGTCTCAGATGCTGAAAGCAGACAAATAAGGGAAATTTTTGCCAGGCAACTGGGACTGTAGCAAGACGCTACAGTGCCATGAAATCTCTCTCCTACTTTTCTCTCCTTCCCTTTTGTAGTTTCCTGACCCTTCTCTTTCTCACCTGCCCAAACTGTGTCCTTGCCCCTGCCCTTAGGCAGCACTATCTTATTTTCACCCTGTTGCTGAGTCCATAATCACCTTTCCTTTGCTGTCCTGGTGCAGCTTGGCGTATTTGCCCTTATCTAATGTATATCTCTTGCCTTTTTCTTGCTGTGTTCTGCTGGGGGCCATGCTGTCTTGCTTTATCACCTTGCTCTACGTGTGCGCAGCCTTCACCATGTTACGGTTGGAATATGCTGTGGGACATTTAGCTATTCCTTAAAAGCACTGCAAGTTTATCTGAAGGAACAGAGTCCTGGGGTGCATTAAATGATGGCAGGTGTGTGTCTTCTGGAGGATGAATATTTTCATGAATAAATGAGAATGATCAGTGCTCACGGAGTGTGTATTCCTGTTTGTGGTTTTCTCTGATTGTTTTAGTTTTCTGATGTGTATTCTGTTCATTTACTCTAACTGAATTATGCGCATTAGGTTCATTGGCAAGAGCAGCAACAATAATAAACATTGACCTTCAAGCTAATTTTTTTCTCCCAGCTTTTCACAGGTTTTTGCCTGATTTCCCACTCTGTTGCTCTCTCCTTTTCACTAACTGATGCCCAACTGCCCTGCAACCCAATGGAGAATGCAAGTTATGGGTTATCAGGCTGAAAGGGGTATGCTCATGGCCAACACAGACCACCAGGCAGGATCTGCCTCCGTTTGCTGGGTCATAGGATCATGCCATGAGAATTGGCCTGGTAGGGAGTTGGCCTGCAAAGAGTCACGATGGCAGAGCATTATGGGCTTCACAAAATCAGGTAGTCAGTTTAGCAGCCAAACAGACAAACTCACCTATGATTGGTTAAATACTTGCCAGACCAGTGATGATGAAGTTGGTTACAAATAAAAATCAGAAAGAGATCTCAGCTTTCCCCCTTTTTTATAGCAGTGCATAGGACAGAAAATCCACAAGCAAATGCATGGACATAAAACATCTTTTCTGTCAGAGGTACCCTAAAATTAGCCTTAGGACTGAAAATTCTTTGGCTGTTTTCTGTACATTGATATATTGCCTCCAATCCTGCAGCTTGATCCAAGAGTTAATATCTTATCAAAATTAAGCAACAACAGAAAAAAAAAAAACTAAAAGAAAGACTCTGCATTTGCTTACTGGGACCCAAATATCCTTCAAATGTATGCATCTGACAGATGATGATCATCTATCACTTTCTTTACCTCCTTGACATCCTAATACTAGGGACATCAATCTTCCATTACTTTTTCCAGCCAGTGTCACTGTTTTGAATCCATTTCAGTATAGATTGTAGCTGGCTGACCTTTGAATACTTGTTCTTTCAGTTAAATGCAGAATTTTGAGGTCACAGTCAGTTTTTACACGTGTCTGTGTTGCTTATGGATAGCACAAAACATGGAACAAATATGAGAAAAATGTATCTCTCTGCCTGAAGTCTTTTTGAAATGCATAGAATAAAAGATCTCTGGGACATCTAACGCAGGTCCTCATATAACTAATCCTCTTTCCGAAACAGAGGAGTTTGGAAAGACTGTGATACTTAGGTTAATGAAAAGCTAACAGGAAGCTCGTGTTCATGAAGAGCACCCTCCATGGAGTACACATCATCTATCATTGCGAAGCACGACTAGGGATAGTTAGAAATTTTCACTCTAGGATTTTCATTCCTGCTTAATACAGCTGCGGTAAAGTGTTTGGTTTTTGGTTTGGGGTTTGGGGTTTTTTTGGTTGGGTTTTTGTTTGTTTGTTTGGTTTTTTGGGTTTTTTGAATGATTTTTTGTTTTAAGGGAAAATACTATTTTCAGGCAATAAAAGAAAATGGAAATGGATAGCATTTGATGATATGTCTTCCTTTTACCATTTTTGCATCTGTTTAATGTATTGGTATTCTATTTTATTCATTAAGTTTTAAAATTACAAAAAATGTGGGAAAATTATGCAGACTCTTATGGGGACTGGATTGTTTGCCAGTGATTGATTTAATTTCTTTGGTAATCTTAATTTGGACTCATTATTTATGTGCCAATCTAATTTAGAAATGTGAATAATTCAATTTAGAGGACTACTCAGGTATTTCAAGTTAGTCTTGTGCCAAGGCATCATATTGATCCAAGGCCATAAATCTAAAACTGTCACCTAGCATTTTTTCTCATTAAAAAAATATTTTCAGTGGGGGATATAAAATGTTCAAAAGTACTTCTTTATTTCCACCATTTGAACTACATATAAAAGTTTGAAACAAGATTGTTGTTTTTATTTACAAAGGCTTTCTCCAAGAATTTGTTTTCATGTCATCTTGTTTGAATGTAAAGGTGCTATAATGTAGCAAGGAAATAAAGCTCCAGTATTTCTGTATTGACAGAAATGAAGAAAATAAGATATTTGATTTAAAAACAAGTCAATTTTTTGAGCAGTGGCAGACAGAAGAAGGTTTACGTAACGTTACTTCCAAACTGTCTATCCAAAGACATGCATTTACTAGAACATATCAAAGTGTCATTTTATTCATGCAAATTCATTATTTTCCTTTGGCTAGTTTCCAAAGGGGTTGTAATGAGGGAGCCCAGGCCTGGGTCCATAGCATGCTGTTCTATTCATTCCCTGGATTACAGCCATAGTAAGTCAAATAATAGTGATGTCAGGTTTTGTTAGATTTGTTATTTTAAATCACGAGCATCAAATAACAAAAACTAGCAATCTAGTAATCTATTTCAGCAATCCATTCTGCAATTTGATACCTATACTTGCACCTATGAGGCTTAAAAATTCATATTATTCTGCTACCTGCTCAGTTTGCACCAAAACACTGTCTGCACTTGCAACACGGATATTTTTATATTCACACATAAGCACAAGGTAAACAATATTTTGATAATTCATTACTTTGATAATTTGATAACACTATATTGATTAAATATTCTAAACTAAGTGACCAAGTGACTATGACCTCGCAGTATTTTTCTCATTAACAAAAATCTCTATATTTTGAAATATTTCTTCATTGTTTGCAGTTGCTGACAGCTGTCTTCAGGCTGATTTGAAGTACTCTTTTAAGCTCTTAGCAGTTGAGGAAGTGTGTGGGATTGGATATAAACAGATATGTCAAAGACCTGAAATTTCAAAGCTGATGGAGTGACTACCTTTTTATAGCAATAGAACAACTGCAGGAATACAAGTTACAGATCTGTGACTGTATTTATTACAAAAATCCCTGTTCAGCAAGAGCTTACTGTTTTCTTCAACATTTTATTCCCAAGACACTATAACTGTATTAGTGGCTTGGTCATTAATTTAAATGAAATGCTGTCAGATACTAAGACTGCTGCCCTATTTTAAATGTTGCCTGCAGTTCTTCCTTGCTCAGTTGGTTTTGCTTTATCTGCTTTCGCAAATTCAAACAGTTGTTTTTTGCTTTATCCCTTCCAGCTCATGTTTGCAGAAAATTATATGGTACATTGACTTATCTTGCCTCCCTGGCATTAACAAATGAACTTTCAAATACCACCCCTTTGTGTTTCTCAAATAAAATTTTAATAGCCCAAATTACGGGAAGAAATAGAAATCATAGCACAGTCTGCCTTGGTCACCTCCTACAGAGCGTTTCAGCCACCTGCGTGGTGCCCCTAGATGTATCTTTGAGAAACGATTGCTCTTTATGTGTATTGGGTTTGTGTGGCAAGGTTTTGGTAGTGGGGGGCTACAGAGGTGGCTTCTGCAAGAAGCTGCTAAAAGTTTCCCCCACAGGGCCAATGCCAGCCGGCTCCAAGATGGACCCACCATGGGCCAAGGCCGAACCCATCAGTGATGTTAGTAGCCCCTCTGTGATAACATAGTTGAGAAGGAGAAAGAACACAGCATCAGAGAGCGAGGAGTGATAATATGTGGGATAAACAACCATGTGGACACCCAGGTCAGTGAAGAGGGAGGGGCAGGAGGTGCTCCAGGCACAGGAACAGAGATTCTCCTGCAGCCCCTGGAGAAGACCATGGTGAGGCAGGCTGTCCCCCTGCAGCCCATGGAGGTCTGTGGTGGAGCAGATATCCACCTGCAGCCCATGGAGGACCCCACACTGGAGCAGGGGCAGAGTGTGAGGAGTCCTCCCCCTGAGGAGGAAGGAGCAGCAGAGACAACGTGTGATGAGTTGACCACAACCCCCATTCCCTGTCCCCCTGTGTCACTGGGGGGGAGGAGGGAGAGAAATTGAGAGTGAAGTTGAGCCTGGGGAGCAGGGAGGGGTGGGGGGAAGGGGGTTTAAGACTTGGTTTTATTTCTCATTACCCTACTCTGACTTTTGATTGATAATAAATTAAATTAATTTCCCTGAGTCGATACTGTTTTGCCCATGACAGTAATTGGTGAGTGATCTCTCCCTGTTCTTACCTCGACCCACAAGAATTTTGTTATGTTTTCTCTCCCCTGTCCAGCTGAGGAGGGCAGTGATAGAGCAGCTTTGGGGGGCACTTTCTAATTATTTCCAATTTTGTGTCAAGTGTGGGATATCTTGTGTAATGACATTTGTTGGCTGGGTGAGTAGGTTTAAAAAAGGAACTGCTGATTACATTTACTGCTGCATCAGCAGGAGACTGCAAATTGACCTGTGCAAAAACTTGTAAGTGTTTCTGCCAAAACCCAGACCAAATATGAGATGTTTCACCCATATCCAGTTGGAGGTGAATCAGAAGGCAGAGTCTGGTTACAAACACATCCATGAAGTTATCTAAAGAAACCAGGTTCAAAAAGCTCCAGCATAGCAATGGTTGGGAAGTTTAGAGATTCAGGTGAGAACTATATACCTGAAATACATTTCTGTTTCTGATAATGCTGCTTTATTTCACAGCAGTATTCAAAGTACGTGTCCATTGTACGTTGATGTTGGTGGTAAGCTTTCCTACCATTACATATATCAGTGTTTGCTTTCAGATTGTGAACAAAAACCACAAACAGTCCAGTTTGGGGCTGCTATCCTCTTTCTTGGTGTGAATCCTGACTTCATGTAGTCCCTTGCAGTTGGCAGTCAGAAGAAAGGGAAAAAATGTGATGAATGGCTGATGAATAAAAGACTATATCTATTTTAAAGCAGAAAACTGTATCACCTGCTTTTGCTCGTATATAACAAGATAATCACATGGAGATAGACAACAACTGTCTTGTTACTGGAACCTCACATTGTGCCCTAGACATTTTGAAGGCAGATGCCTCCCATCAGGATCAGCTGCTGCTCCTTTGTCTTTGCCCCCCACAGCCCCTGCTCCTGCCAAGCAGCCGAAATCCCAGCGCACAGCAGGGCCAGGGCTGCTCCCCACCTGACATCCCAGCCGAGCATCTGGGTGCCTTCGCCCACAGCGCGGCAGCTCTGCCAGCATGCAGCCACTAGGAGGAACTGGCAGAGGAAAGTTTCCTGGTCTTCCAAAAGTAGATGACAGACGGTGCCGTTGCCCACTCGTCAGCCACCCCTTCCAGGCTGGGATGCACTGGTGAACTGGGAGCACAATGGGTGATGGGAGCGTGCTGGAAGTGCCCACATCCTTTCCCTTGTGTCCATTGAGCTATGGGATACCATCACCTTTGGTGGCTGTAGTAAATCTCAGCAGAAATTTCAGGTCTTTTATTTTGATATTTGCTCTAACATATTTGCTACCTGAGCCAACTACCAACACTTTTTTGCAAAGCTTGTAATGATTGAATGACATTAGATCTTCAAAAATCCCTTGAAAGACACTCTCATCATTGTAGTAACTAATGTTTATGCCCCAGTGGACAATAATTCTGCATTTGACAACTTTATAAATCGAGTTATTACAGGGTCTGTGATACAATATCAATATTCAACACTACAGCATCCTTCCTATTTGGTCTATAAGTTTCTAATATGCAGTTAACTTTATCTACAGCAACACTGGCTTTTTTTTTATCTTTGAGTTACTAATATGTACTTAAGCCTACATACGAGCAAAGATAAGGTTATCTGTGGAAATAATTGCAATGTAGGGACAGATAAGAACAAGGATATAGTATTTACAGAAGGAATTGAGCTAAGGGTGGTAATATACTCCATTCATCTCTTAGGTCTATAGATGCTGTGTAGTTGTTGTTGCACTGCTGGTAGAACAGTCAGCCCTGGCAAGAATATTGCAATTGAAGCCCCAATGTTGCAAAGAAATAAATTCAGTTTGCATTTATCATAGTTTGGCATGATGGTCTATTTCTGTCCTATTAAATCTTCAGACTGAAGAACTTACTGTAAACAGTCTCATCTAATGTCTTCCATGTGCCAGGTTTTCTTACTTTATAACTGAAATAGTTATAAAATCACAGTGGAAATCAGTCCTTCATTAGTTTTGTATCTTTTGGGAGCTGTGCCAAACTTCTGCGTGCAAGAAATCTGAGTAGGGTAAACAAAAGGCTACAGAGATTCAGCAATGCAGTTGTTACACTGATTAATATTTGAACAACCTAATGATTAAAAATTTGAACAAATAAATGAAGAAATACCAAGGAAAGATGCTAGGAGGTGAAGTAATTAAGATATCAGTGGTACCCGTGTGTAAAAGCCAGACTGCTGGAACTGTAAAAGCTTCTGAAAACTGCCTATTGCAGATGTTACTGTAGGAAACATTGTCTGGGACCGGTCGAACTTCTGTTCACATCTCTTGTTTCTGTCTTGATGCAGATACTCTGAGACCAAATGAGTCAGCACTAGTATAAACTCCAACAAATGGCTTGTGAGTTTGGGTGCCTCAAGTTGTCCAACCCCACATGTTGCAGAGGTCTGATTTTGCGTAAGACAGGTGCATGATGAGTCCAAAAGACAGATCTTTTTGAGTAAGACACCCAGAACAACACCTCTTCCTAGATGACCAAGATGACCATTCTCTATTTGCTCAGAAGGGTCAGGCATGGACCTGACCATCCTCATGAGACAAGATGCAGTCAAAGTCAGTGCCACAGAGGTTCACATAGCTGGGGGAGTGGGCTCCTGCCACCCCGCTGGGCAGCACTGCCTTTCTGCTATAGCTACTACAGGGTAAGGTGAGTGATGGAAGGCAGATTTCAGAAGACCACAAATGGTATGACAGCCAGAAAAAAAAAGACACAGCCATTCTCCTGCTGAACTGCAATGTGTGTATTTGCACTCTTATCCTGGGAACTCTATGTACCCATGTGATTAGTACCTGGGTGTTACAGCTATCATGAAGATCACATACATTCCTTCTGTATTGCCATGTAAGATGCAGAGTGGTAGGCCTTTGGCACTGGCATATGACCTGATGCCTTGACAGCTGCTGAGTCTGACAGTCCCGAGTCATGTCTGGTTGTGCCCAGCCAGTAATCCTGTGGTGTGCACAGCAGAGCTGCTACTTCTTCTGATGAGGCCAATGATGTGTCATTGCCATGTCACAGCACTGTATTTTTTTGCCCCTGGCTGCATACATATATGTAAATATCTTGAGAGCACCATTTTGAAGATTCTACCTGCAGCAGCTCTTGCTCTGTCTGTTCAGGCACTGAGATGGAAAACTTCTCTGTTAGAGGAAATTTGCTGTGACGTAACATCTCACGATGGTGGGAATTCCCTCTAGCACAGCATGTTATTGGCTGCTGGTACACATGACTTGTGTGTCAGAGTACATGGCTTTCAGTACACATAATGCAATTGTGTGGTGTTGCTACTTATAATGTATTCCCCATCGTTCCTCATGCCCTTTGCATGAGTAACAATCCTCTGTGCTAGGGATTGTATTTATATGCATCCAACCTAGCCAGACAATAGCCTTCTACTTTTAATGGTCTGAAAAATGAGGCACTTAAATTAAGATACAGGAGCTCAATTCCAAGCGAGACTGCAAAGAGCTTGCATATCCTCGGGTGAGACACTCACTCTCCTTTGCTTCAATGCTCTTTTTGCAAAGTGATGCCTAATCTGTTTCTATGCCCCCAGAGGATTATGAGGATGCCTGTGAGGCACTTGGAAGCTATTGCCTTGGGAACCAGATAGAGAAATCTTCCAGCAGCCCACCTGAGACCCAGATGTGATGAGTCTTGTCGCAAAGAGACATGGGGATGCATTAAGGGTGCAAGGAGTTACCGATAGGATCGGGCTGGCAGCCCCCTGCCCTGAAGTCTGTCTTCCACCACAGCAGTGGGAGAGGGTTTTGGAGCACAAATGTAAGCCCCAGTCCTCCCTGGAACCTCTTGTCCTCCCACAACTATACAGCCATAACTCTTGCATGAGATATGTTGGTGAATACATCTCTGAGCAGTCCTGTCCAGATCCATTAGTACAGATGTGGTCTATGCATTCATCTAAACCATTTCTCCATTTCTGACCACACTGGTGCAATCTGCCCTAGCACCTGTGGCAGCAAATTATAGAAGTTACTACTTGCTGGGTAAAGGAGGACTGTATTTTATATGGTTTAGGGTCACCTCCTATTGATTTAATTGCATGCCTCTTAATTGTCTGACTGCAGGATTCAGCGAACAGCAGTTCTCCATGCAGCTTACCCCTTCACTGTTTTGGAAACATCATTCATACTCCCCTCAGCCTTCTCCCTGAAGGGTCACTGCCTTCCTGGTCTCCCCTAATAGCTGCACTGTCCCCTTACTTGCTGTATTCATCCTTCTCATACTTCCCCCAGCTGCTGAACCTCCTTGTGATGCTGAAAACAGAGCTGAGTGCACAGGCATTTCATATAGCAGCAAAGCCGCACCTTCTCTTTTGGTCTCAGCACNTTAGCTCCCCCTGAACACTGAGCCAAAGATTGCAGAGAGCTGCCTATGGAGACTCCAAGACCTCTTGCCTAAATACTAACTGCCAGTCCCAGGTTCAGTATCACATAGGCATGGTTCAGATCTACTACCTTACGTTTATCCACATGGATGCCCATCTAGCCACACATTAATTTGTCTAAAGTCATTCTGGAGCATCTCACCATTGGCACAGCCGGTGACTGACTGAAGGAGCTTAGCTGCCATCTGCAAACCAATGTATTTCACTGTTCAACCTGTTCTGTAGGTCACCAGTGAAAGTGTTGAATAAACATGATTCCAGCGCCTTCCTCCATGGGTTACCACCCCTGACTCTTCTCCATCAGGAGCTGTGACATTAGGCCCTGCTCTTTGCTTCTTATCTTTTAACCGGCTTTTAATCCTTAGAAGGGCATTTCCTCCCTTCCCTGGCAACACAGCTTCTTTAATAGCTTTTGCTGTGAAATCCTGTCAAAGGCTTTATAAAAACCCAAATACAAGGCGTCCGCTGGATTCCCTTTGTCCACAAGCTTACCAGCACCCTTGAGAAGCCAGCTAAGCATGGCAGTGCTGCCTGAGCCCCCTCCACGGTGCGAGGCCATGCAGCCAGCCTGCCTGGCACACAGGCTGCTCGCGGGGAAAGGTGGTGCTGCCGTGGGACCTGTGCATCACGAAACCTGGGGACAGAAAGCGAGCACCTCCCAGCCAAACCAGCCTCTGGCAACCTGAGTGAGGTTGAGGTCAAGCTGCCAATAAATCCGCTTTACCCTGTCTGCGGGTGGCCCCAGGCATCTTCTAGAAGGCACAGCAGCTATACGGTCTTCTTGGTCCTGCACAGAAGGTGTTTCTGCAAAGGCACGTGGGCCTCTCCTGAAGATGCCTGGGCAAGCAGAAAGCACAGGGTAGGGTTTCCCATGGGCATGCCAGTTGGGTTTTCTCATATGTCACGTGGAGGAACTGAGATGGTTGGTGAGTGCTCCATGATCAAGACCCAACTAGGAAAGCCTAGTCAATGCTTTCATTTTCAGGCTTTAATTCTGCCTGTCTACTTCATCCAGTATTGTGGGCACTCCCGTTTAATTTTTCATTTTTTTCAGCAGCTTATTTTAACTGAAGCATATAATGGAAGGGCTCTGCAAGACTTTCTAACCTGTTTATTCAGTGTTTTAGCCAGTACAAGAAACACAGTTTCCTCAAAGCTCTAGAACATCACCTGGGCATAGGTGAAAGATGTCTAAGGTGTCTGGGATGCTTTTCCTCGATTTTTGTTTTTTGCCTCTGCTGGATGACATCTTGTGCATTCCTGAAAACACATCTCCTCTCCTAGTCAAACCATTTTTCTTATAGTCACTGGTCTCCCTGATCAGGTAATTCTGTTTATCAGGTGATCTGGTCCTTCCTTGCTGCCTGTGGGGATTCAGAGGTGGGAAACTGCTTTGTACATCACTACTACAACAACCTGGACGTCCACCAAACTCAGCATGCGGTAGGTGGAGCAGGTCTGAAATTTGAAATGGACAGCATCTGCGCTCCCAGTGCTCAGCCAGGAGGTAGGCCAAGAATCACCAGGTGACCTCTCTTCTTCCCTCTTTTAGTCTGAGCAAATGAAAGGATATATGAAAGCAAATTTGTCAAGCAAGGCGTGTGAATTCTCCAAGCTTTGCAGATGTTTGTTATTCTCACCTCGGTTAATTCAGCTAAGGAAAAACACCTGAACTCAAAAGTGAGGCTTGCCCAAGGGGTTGGCATTAGTCCAGCTGCTGTGGAGTTTTGCTGACTCCACAGCCCTGGTGACACCAAGGGTTTATCACTGCAGTCCAAGAGGGGTTTCCTGGTGTTGTCACGTTGTTTTATGTTTGGCACAATTGGAATGTACTTATTCTTAGTTGGAACAGCCATTTCCATTCTGCTTTGCAAAGAACTCGTAGCTGTGGTGGTGACTTTCCGGCTTGTCTTTGCTGCTACAGGGGTTTCTGTTGCTTGTGGTTACATCACCAAGTGAGACCAGCATGTCCTTAAAGTGGAACCCATAATTACAGCCTTGCTGGACCCACACCTGGGCAAAAGATTCTTCTGGAGATGGGAGGGTACAAGTGTGCTTCTGAGAGTTGTTTTCCCTACGGACATCAATCCTGTGGTGTGCCCCATTTTGCAGTAAGCGTGGTGGCACGTTAGGCACCAGCAACTGTAGCTGCAGCAAGAGAGAGTGTCTGCAAACTGCAGGAGTGGTGGTGATAGACTCCCATAGGTTTTAGTGGCAGACTAAAACCTCTCTGAAACATACTGTCACATTGCTCTCTGCTCCTCCAAAGAGAGGTGAGCAGGGAAGCAGAAAAGATTGAAGAATTTGGCGTGCGTCTCCAAAATGTGCTTGAAACATTTTATTTTCCCGGTTTTCAGGTCTGTCCAGATCTTGATTTTTGTTTTGTTCTAGGTTTCTTTGGTCTAGGTAGGAACAGTTTATAAGCATTAATGGGTATTTTGTTAGCAGTGTTTAGTGTCTGACTGTTATTAGGGCTGAGACTGCTTATACACCCTAACACTTACAGGTTTAAAGGAAATCTCTCTCTGCTGCACTAAATGCCATGGTATAAGACCTGGTATTTCAAAGCAGTTTCCTTTATTGTGGATTGAATTCTGCATGTGCAAATCCCTTAGTCATGGAAGATTTGCTCATGATCCCTTGCATCCCAGAGTGCAGCAGACCCATGTGTATTAGTCAGGCTGATACTTGACTTGTGTACACAGGTGGTCAGTGGACGCTGCAAACTCTGCCTGTTTCTCGTAGAAGTGTGACTGCACCAGCAACACCCAGACCACATATTAATAGAAAGCAGCGTGCAGAAAGCTGATCCCGTGAAGGCTACAGTTATTTTGGTTGGATTAAGAAATGCACACACACGTAATTGCATGGCAAACTGTAGCTGTTTTAAAAGATACAGAAATGCGATTGTTTCATGAAAGACCTGATACAAAACAGATGAATGAGGCAGTCATAGTAGATGAGTAATGAACAAAACCACAGACTGCAGCAGCAGCAGGTCTTTTGCAAAGAGCTACAGCACTATCTTTTAAACTGTCTTCACTGGACTACAAGCAGAGCAATAGCACTAAAAGTGTACAGATACAAAATTTGCATGGAAATTTTCAGCAGGCCATTCAATAACTATATCATGTTACACGTAGGCTGTTCATTTATGCTCAAACTTGCAGCTCTCTCACACAACCTTGAAGGTTGCTGGGTGCCTCACAGGAGATGCCCCTGCACCCCTGTGTCTCACCGGCAGGCAAATGGCAAAGGCCAGGGAAGCCAGTTGACTGCCCAGGTTGCTCATTGGGGCTGCCAGCATCTGATGCCATGTGGATAAAATATATGGGAGTCTTGGTTGTGGCCACATCTGCACTGAGTGCCAGGGCTGGGCATCAGATGGAGAGGGCAGATGTGCTTTTGTCTCTGTTACCTCTAAACTTCAGCACGTTTTAACTGCTCCACTCCAGCGCGGAAGCAAGTCCCATATTTTAACACCTTCCATCTGGGATGAGGTGGGCATGAATCAAGTCTGGATGCCTGATTTCTCTCTATGTGGAGGGCACTGATACTGTGCCTGGGCTACAGACACAGACCTCTCAGCTTTGACTGCTGCTGGTTGCCCACTCTTTACCTTCAGATATTTAAGCAATAAAATGTAATTCAAACTTTAATACATAGATGACAGGTGAGGAAAATGAAAGCTGTCCTTCATCAGCCTAAAAAATCAGATCTGAGCCAGGACTACAAATATTCAAATAATAGAAAAAGATGTCCCCGAAGTCTTTTGGCAGATAAGGATGACAATTTGGCTCGACTGCTTCATGTATGATTACAGTAAACGCAGTACGCTGTGGTGCTGTATTCATGAGCACGTCTGCAGAACTGAGAAGTTTTACAAGGCCAAGCGCAAGTGACATCCATTTGAAAATTCATACCCAAATGTTCCCTATTTCCAGTTCCAGTCTCATCATTAGTTAATAACCTGTTCTAAAGTTTGCTGTTCAGGCAGGGGAAGGAAGCCATACCCTGTGACTACCGTGATCAATCACATCCTGGGAAATGAATGGCTTGACATAGACTGATCTTGCACCTCTGAAGTGGAGCTGAATATGCCCAGAGCCCTGATGCCCCAAGCTGGAGACACGGAGTGTGACAGCCTCCCTCCCTTCACCTCAAATACTGACACTGTGCAGGCTGCAGGGAGGGGAAATGCCTCCTGAAATCAAACGGAAAGGAAGCTAGGGCAACAACAGATGATGGAGATTTGCTGTTAAACAAGAGATAGGCACCTGCTATGCTTTCTGACTAATGACTGCGCTGAAGGAAAACGTAACCTCAGTTGCCAGAAGCTGAACTTACAACTCCCCAGGAAGATCTCAGACCACAAGAAGGTTTGCAGTATGGCTTGCATTACAGAAGCAGACCTTGAAAGCAAAATACTTCCCTACCTTTAATGAGAGGATTTGCCGTTGCAGGTTTTTCAGTATTATCGTAGCATACAGCTGCTTTGACCTAATTTTATATGTATGTTCATATATGTATAAAATCTGCAATATATAACTTCTTGCAGTTATGGCACAGCATTTAAACAGAGTGGGGAAGTAATTCCTTTCCTTTCTGTCTCTCATGGAAGAGCTGCCTCAGGCCTGTGAACTGCTCACATCTATGCTGCTGGGAGCATGGTTGAAAAGGAGCAGGCAGCATGAATGTTGATGTGGGTATGGACCCCGTCTCTGCACTGGTCTGCAGTTATCTCACCTTCAGGGTTACCACCACAGGGGTGGTCTGTACTGTGAGCAGAGGGTAACTGCAGGACCTCAGATTTTACTTCCTGAGAGAGGTGCAAAAATTGTGTGAAGACCAGAACTGTCTTTGTTCTACTAACAGTTTTGCTTAATCTGTGAAGATACTGAAAATAATTCCTTCCACACTAAGTAGTCTGGTAAGTTTCCACTCACAGCAGTTATAGTGGCCATCCTGGATGTTCCCAAATAGACATCCACCTAACTTAGAGGGGATCACCTTCTTTTCACTCTCTTTTCTCTTTTAATCCTCCTTTGTTCTTATCCCAGTCAAGATACCTGACGGTGAGTCAGGCTGCTTTACAAGAGAGGTGTCTCTGACATGCTCATCACTTGAAACTTTTACCTGCACTGCAGAATCGTAACTTCTTTTCCGTCTGTGTTGTTTTTGGGTTTTTTTTGGGGGGTGGGGGTGTTGGGTGGTTTTTAGGGTTGGTTTGTTTAAAAAAACAAACAAAAAAACCCCAAAAAAACCCCAAGCAAACACACAAACAAAAACACTGGTGCTTGTGACAGTGAAACCAAGTTACAGCCAGACCTTCAGTCCAGTCCCATCTTTGGGGCATGGAGGCAATACAGATATAGGAAGCGAACCTCTGGCCTTCAGACAAGCAGGATTTGGTGGCTGTCAGGGGCTGCATGTTCCTGCAGGACTGCAGAGCATTAGTGACCTTCCCTGGTGCACTGGGGACAGACTATAGGAGAGAGACCTTTAGGCTGCTCTCTCCTTTAGAAATGGTGTTTACCATCACTTCAATCTTCAAGTGAAAAAGTATACATGTTCCTTTTTGTTTTGAAATGTATTCTTGTTTGTACAACAATGTTAATTTTGGTAAAAAAGGTAAAACATACAGAATGTCTGAAATACAAATGGAAAATATGTTCAGTGACGGAAATGGAAAATGTTTCAGTTGACATAGATCAAAATTGCTTCTGGAGTTCCTGCTTGTAGAAACTTAGAATCATAGAACCATAGAACAGTTTGAGTTGGAAGCAACCTCAAAGACCATCTAGTTCCAACCCTGCTGCCATGGGCAGGGTCACCCTCCACTACACCAGGTTGCCCAAAGCTCCATCCAACCTGGCCTTGAACACTTCCAGGGATGGGGCATCCACAGCTTCTCTGGGCCACCTGTTCCAGTGCCTCACCACCCTCACAGTAAAGAATTTCTTCCTTATATCTAATCTAAATCTACCCTTCTTCAGCTTAAGGCCATTATCCTTTGTCCTATCACTACATGCCCTTGTCAACCATTACTCTCCAGATTTCTTGTAAGATTTTAATTTTTGGCTTGGAAAACTCTACAGCATCACTAAAGATTTAAGAGACTGGAAGAACTACTCCCTGTCCCGCTGTCCTAGCATCCTATCCACCTAAGAGCAGAGGTGGCTCCTCCTCCAGTGAAGAAGACACAGAAGCAGCGCAGCTTGCCCTGCCAGCATTCCCCTCGTTTCTGCAGTGATCTGTACGGTACAATGCCAGCATGCAGCCAGGGAAGAGAAAGTATGTTGCCTTTACCTGTTTCCACAGCACCTCAGAGCAGAATCTAAGTAATAAGAAGCATCCTTGCATTTTGATACACATAAAGCTATATTTGATAGGAAGGAGACCCATAACTAACTTTTACAAGAGAGGAGAGAAACTGATTGAAATTCAGCCTTTTGCTTTCTGGTTTACTACAGGTGGCAAGATTTGTGCTATGTGGGAACGATGTAAACCAGAGCTGCTCCTTTGTTTGGTAGATAACTTCATGTGGGAAGTGAATTTTGACTGCACCCAGTTTGACGCTGGCAAAACAACAGGCTGTTTGTTTAACAAGACTAAAACCATGTCTGTTTCCCTGCCCAAAATATCTCTCACAACTTATCTTGTGACTGAGGTCAGCCTCAGATAACTGAGTCCTTGTCTGTGCCCCGCCACAGCGTGAGTGAGCAGGCAGAGAGGAAGGTTTGCATTTATTCCCTAGGTTCACACTAGGCTCCCTGTCGCCCATGCAAAGCAAGAAGAGTGTTCTGTGTCTCCCAACCCCATGGTGAAATTCTGCACTACTCTTATTTGCCTAAGGTCCCACTTAATTTCAAACCACTCACATTGACTTCAACAAAAAACAAACACGGGAAGCCTCTAGCTCTTGCTTGTTAACAGTGCTGCAGTACTACAGGGGGTATTATAAGCACAGTGACAAATGAGGCACCAGCAAAATACATGGGCTGCTTTAGCTGATCAATTTCAAGAAGTTTTGCCTTTGAAAGGGCTTTTTTACAGTTATACTGAGTAGCAAATAATTTCTGAATACATGCTGTAGAGAAGCAGACACAGGATTTCCTTTTGAATCACAGACATCTAAGCAGAGTACACATGTGGATAGAGCTCACCTAATAGAATTCCTCCACTGAACTATGGAAGTGAAGCCACTTGTACAATTCTGCAGCCACTATAACCTGAATGGAGATTATCTTTTTTCGTGTTGCAATAGCAGTATAGAATAAGTCGATGTACGGAACTTGGTTCCTGTTTAAAGAAATCACATTGTAGGCCACTGTAGCATACTTTGCCTAACCACATAAGGTTTGCAAACTTAGCGCAGGACTTTAAGTGACTTAGAGGAGTACTGTAAGTCTTTGGAAGCTTGAAAATAGCTTGAAAGACTACTGAAATTTTGGATCTCCATGCATTTCTTACCCTTAGTATCATATCCAGTCATCTAGATAACAGCAGTCATGTGTTTGCTAAGCCTTTGAGATAGTCACCAAAGACATTGTCTGGTCTGCTTTAGTTGACCATACATTTTTACTGGAATCTGGAGGTCAGCTCTAGAGAAAAGACACATGAAGCTGGATCAATAAACAGGAGGAGACTCTTCCCATAATAGGAAATGAGACTTCCTCTAAGCAAGTTGTGTCTTGGCATGTAGTATAAAGTGTGGTGGCTGGAGACGTCTTTGCCTCAATTATTAGCCCTTTCTAGTTGTAGCTGGATATAAAATAATTGCAAAAGAGATGCTCTGACATACCTTAAACTCCTCTCCTTGTTCACTTCTGCATGTAACTAAATGGCATCTGCATTTTGCTTACTATGAAGGAAATATAACTGCAACCTACCACCAACATAAATTGTCGTGGGTCCCTTGGCTCTCACAGAGGTCCTGGGAGGACGCAGTCCTTGGGACCTACACAGGCTGATTTTTCAATCAAATGTGATTGAACTGCAACTTGAGTTAGTGAATTCACATTGTCTGAAACACAGGTACAGTGCTGTGCTGTGTTCAGGAATCAATATCAAAAAAGGCCTGACAGTTCCTATTAATAAATAAATGCTTAAAATAATTACTAAATTATAAATGCTAATCTTCTGCTAACTAGCAGAACCTGTTGATGCAATATGTTTGCTGTACTGTTGATGTGGTTTAGGCCCAGCCGAGCACCACGCAGCCACTTACTCACCCCTCCCCAGCAGGGTGGAGAGGAGATTGGGAAAACGAAGCAAAAGCCTGGTGGGTTGGGGTAAGGACAGTTTACTGGGACAGCAAGGGAGAGGGAAACAATCAACAACAGTGCTGATAACAAATTTACACAATGGATGATAACAAAAAGCAATTTACCGATCCCACGACTGACCAGATGCTCAGCCCACCCCGGAGCCACGTGGAACCAGCCCCTCCCCGACCAGCCCCCTTTTTATGGTGAGCATGACATCACATGGTATGGAATAGCCCCCGGCCAGCCTGGCTCACCTGGCCTGGCTCCTTGGGAAACTAACTCTATCCTAGCCAGAGCCAGGACAACTGTATGAATTAGTTTGGCCCACCTTCTAATGTCCTCATTTCTTTTATGATATAATGCTTACTTGGACAAGGCTGGAAAATCTTCTGAGAAGATAAGGTTTATCAAAAAGGGGCAAGGCTATTCCTAGTTCTCTTTTATTTCAGAAAAAAAAGCAATTGTTGACTTTTATGAAGCCATTTCTACCTGTTTTTTCAAACAACATTTCATTTGCACAGCAACTGCTGAACAACCCCCCCTCATTACTATTCATAGACAGTTTGGAAAGATAAGTACATAGTGGCTTGCTATCTGGAAGGGTACATGCCCTTATTTCTTCTGTAAATTTGCCCAGGGAGCATTTCACAGGACACCAGCCTGAATTACATTGCTCCTGACAGTGATGTCAGAATGAGCAAATACTGAGGTCATCTACAAGAAACGCTGCCAGCATGGTACAGCAGTCTTTGGCTTGTAGACCGATGCTTTTCCTGTCTGAAGAAAAACTAAAGACAGCAGAATAACTGCCTTTCCGTTGCATGGTCTGGTTTCAAGAGCCTTTGCCTCTGGCTTCAAACAGGCAGCGTTCCTTGGACGCCTGCCTGGGTCCTGGGCTCCTTCCTCCAGGGGCTGCCGAAGGACCCGACTACCTGTGGGGACAAGTGGCAGAGACGGAGCAGCCCCCAGCCCCTGGCTGTATGCAGCCCTGCTGCCTGCACCACCTCTCCCGGGCTTTCCTCCTGATTGCTGTTGATGTCTTATGTCTGCAGGAATCAGACCCACAGGGACCTGCTTTCTTATTTTCTATATTTCCCATGTATTCTGGTTCCCCTGAAATTCAAATAAATACCTGCTTTGATCCTTTAATGACATGGGGCCCTGCTCTGTAAGCAACCACCTATAAACATGAAATTTGCCATTTGGGCCAGACCTCGGTGGCTTTAAAATCTCCTCTTCACAGCACCAGCTGTGAAGAAGGTATAGCTGGTGGCAAGCGGCTTGCAAACACTGCACATCCATATGTTGCTGGGAAGCCTGGTATTGCAGTGTTCAAGGCTTGGTAAAGCAGAAGCCAGGTGAGGCTGAGTGTCTGCGTGGAGGTGTATGGTCATGGGGACAGAGCTGGCTGCACACCAACTGGTTCCCATCAAGTGATGGCAGCATTAAGAGTAGGGTGCCTCAGCAGACAGGGGCACGATTTCTCTGAAGCAAGACAGAAAACCCATGGTGGATCAGGAGCCCCAGCAGTGTCCTCCTGTCATCTTCAGTGACTTCACCATGGAGGTGAAGCACCATGCAAGAAGAGAGGAAGTGTTTTAATCCCGTCTTTCCCTGCCTCTGCCTGGTTTCATTCACCGCCAGTGTCACTTCTGAGTCAAGCACTGCCATCCAGTAATCAATGTTGGCATGGGGCTGCTGACATGAGGATGAAACGTCAAATCATTGCCTTGCTGCTGCCTGCCCGTCTGGCTCTATTTCACTGTTTCTTTCCCCCGCTAGTCAGGGTGAGGGTTGGTGGGAAGTGCAGCTGGGGGGAACATTATGAAGGGCAGCCATGCAGCAAGCACATCTTTTCTGCACAACTGGCCTTCTTGGGAAAGGTGGGTGTGTTGCTGAATTTGGGTGGGTTTTTTTTGTTATCCCAGAAAAGAGAGAAAATTTCATCATAACTACAAAGCTCAACTCTCTACTGATGAAAGGAGAAGGATTGGTTGTTCTTGAGGAAAGTGGATAGTAAACACCACTGGCAGCCACTAACCATGGTGAAAATGCTTAGCATAGAATCATAGAATCATAGCATCAATCATGGAATCATAGGGTCACTGAATGCAAGAGATCTCAAAGATCATCTGGTTCCAAACCCCCTGCCAAGGACAGGGGTACACCCTCCACTAGACCAGGTTGCCCAAAGCCCCATCCAACCTGGCCTTGAACACTTCTAGGGAGGGGGCTGCCACAGCTTCTCTGGGCAACCTGTTCCAGTGCCTCACCACCCTCACAGTAAAGAATTTCTTCCTTATAACTAATCTAAATCCACTCTTCTTCAGCTTAAGGCCATTATCCCTTGTCCTATCTCTCCATGCCCTTGTGAACAGTCCCTCTCCAGATTTCTCAGAGGCCTCATTCAGGTACTGGAAGGCTGCTATACAAGGTCTNCAATTGACCTGCTTTGCATGGCTTAGATTGCATGCCTCAAAAACAGCAGCATGGAAATTTCAACTGCCAACTCCAGTGAACCCAGTTATACTGCTTCCAATATTTTTTCAGAGTTTTTTTTTATACTAGAGAGATCTTTTCTGCCTCCTGTAGTTCTTTGCTTCCAGCATTTCCTTGCTGCTTCCGTAGCACCAGGGCTAAACTAATCCTTATTTCACCCAATGCAAAGCTGGTTCCTGAGCACTCCCTGCTTCTGCTGCACAGAAGTCCTGGGTCACGGCAGGGCACTGTTATTTTGCTATAGGGGGAAGTTAAAGGCTTTATCCTAGCTGATGAGTCTAGCACTGCCCACTGTGAGTTTCAGATCTACCTAGGGATGCTCTGAAGGCAGAACTACTCACATATAGCATTTACAAGTATTAAAAAAATACCTTTAGGGAAAATAATTGCTAGAAACAAGAGTGGATGCATTTCTAGGTTTATGCATAGTGCTATCATCAGAGGTGTGGGAGCAACATAGGTTTAGGGAGCAAAGCCTGCTCTGGCCTGGTGAAATTGGGCATCTATAGCAGCTAAGGAGGAGCAGTACTAGCTCAGGACTTCTTGTCTGCAGGATTCTGCAGGCTGTGCAGTTGAGAAAGGGTTTTGCTACCTGCACTAAGCTGCACACTGACCACTTTGATAAAAAGACATAAACTAAGCCATTTGTGTGTGTCTACATGGGAGTGCTCACTATGCAGTGCTGGGATTTGCTTTTCTGGAGCTGTAAACTGCTCCGACACCAATTATCCCACTGACATCCTCTGCCAGAAGCCACTCACTGCCTCCACCCTCAATTGAACTTACAGGCACAGGCATGGTAATATTCTGCTTTATATGGGGATTTTTTTTTTCTGCCTTTGACAAGACAATGGCACTACAGAATTGAATATCGTCTCTAAATTTAGTACAAGGACCTGGAGTACTAGTGCATTACAGCTCTTTGAACTGAGACAAGTCATGTAATAAAGCATTCATGGCAAACTGAAGCTGCTGTTAAAATAGAAGAACTGAGTGTAATAGATATCCCTATATACTGGAGAAGTCAAAACCACTGTCTTTTTTTCTCCAACGTCAGAAGTACCCAGGGGCAGGCAGGGGTTGCACTATATCACTCCTGCTGCCTTGCCTTCAAACCAGCTCCCTGGTTTTCCTTCTCATTGATTGTGCTACCTGGATGCTGGGACAGACATTTATGCCTCATGCCTTGGGTTTGCTTAGTGAACACATCTATTGCTTTGGTTATATCTCTTATTTCTCCCTGGCTTCTCCTAGCACTGTCATCTGATGATAGAGATCTCATTTGTACATTTAATAATTTCTTTTATAAACTCTGCAGGTTTCATTCTTATACAAACTTCACATAAAGATATAATGTGAAATAACTGATGATGAATTTGGGTAGCTGCTGCATGCATGGTGCTCATCTTACAGGGAGGCTTCTTCTGGGGCCCTGTCCCAGCATGCTGGTTATACATGGTAACAAAGATTTTGTGGAAACATTTCTGTTCAGTGTGGAAGGCTCTTTCTGAAGCATCTTTAAAGCACCCTGACTGCAAACTCTACCTGCGAGGCTACTATCCCTCTCCTCCTCACCAAGCCTGCAGACCTGCTGCCAGAAACGAGCCTGTGGGGCAATAGGGCAGCAGAGCTTGGACTGAAGAGGACACAGCTTGGTAATCTTTTCCAAAATGCAATAAACTCAAAGCTAACACTACCATATAGCTCCTAAGGACCTTGGTCTTCTGGGGAATGGAGTGGGTTGCTAGAACAATTGTTTTCCTTCTCTCTCTCTACTTGATGACTTCTCTTCAAAATTAACTGCTTTATTCTGGATGTTCAATAGGTGAGGCTCATAGCAATCTTTCTTGCTTGTGTTATCTACCAGTCAATGTAATTGTCTACAAAAGGAACAGAATCAATAACTTCTCTCCCCTCCACCATGCGTTGCTTAAAGAAAGGGGATAAATGACCTGACTCCATCTGATGTGGATGTTGCTTCCATTTTTGAGTCAGGATCATCATGCCTGTAAGACCAATACCAATCTTTTAGGCGATAAATGTAAAAAAAATTAACCACTTCAAAGCTCTTGTTGCAGTTCATCTTGGCTCTGTAGAGAATAATATGATGTGGGAGCAAGTTCCTTTGGATCCAAGATGGAGCTATCTTTTACAAAAGTGTCTCAGGTCCTATTTCAATGTTGACATGTACTGCTTTTCTTCACCCTTGTTGCTTCACTATTACTGCTTTGGCATACCTGATTTTTTTGTACCAATATATGTCAGGAAGTATTTTACCTAGTGGTATTTGTAATATTAATTTATAATTTTATTCTAGAAACAGTAGGCATTTCCAGAGATCTAGCAGGGGCCATCTCTGATCTAGAAAATGCTGCCAGGTTAAGAGAAGAAAGTCAGGTCTGTGACACCAGGCAAATGATGCCCTCACTCAGCAGATCATATGTGTAGTGTTTGAGCTGGCACATTTCCTGAACGTGTTCAGCCATACAGAAATACCTGTGTGTGCTGAATGACATATACCCATTGCCATAGGCAGAGCGGCTAAGGCTACAAAAGTGTGCATTTTGAAAAGTCTTAAAATTCACAATCAGAGAGACCTTAGTGAAAACTAATCCTGAATTTCAGTCTGGGTTTACTAAATAAAGCACCAGTCTGGGAGAAATTTAGTAATAGTGAGTAGACTTCCTGCTCTATCCATAAAAAAAGGGTGTTTTTCAGTGAATTATATATTAACCATTCCAGTTTATGGGATAAATATTAAAACATTGATCCTTTTGGCCCCACAAAAATCATGAAAGAAAGATATTGCTGTCTGCTTCTGTAGATTGGCTTGGACAAAGGTGCCAAATCAGAGAAAAAAATATGTGTCATAAACTTATATTCATAAGAATTGATAGAGTTTTAATATTCAATCTGTGTGATATATACTTACTTCATAAAACATATATTTCCTATCACATTTGGCGTATTTAAGAAATGTGTTTAGACATGTAAAAGTACCCATGTAAGCTGGATCACACTCATGCACATCTATGTAAACACAAAGAGCTAGGTAGATAGATATAATATGGCAGAATAACCACAATGGCAAACTATTACAGAAATATACAATGCACAGTACAAAAAAGAAGTAAAAATGTAAATGAGACATTTTAGGAAAATCATTAATGCCTTCTATTTCTGCCTTTGGAAGCTGAACGTTGCCTTGCTCTGGGTCTGTTTTTCCCAAAGGGTAGCAAAGTGCTAATTACAAAGTATGAGGAACAATCAATTTCCTAACAGAATTTATTTTGAAACCATTTTTAGCCTAAGCCTCCTATGCACTGTCTCCACAATTTACCCACTCCAGTATTGTTCCTTCATGTTTTGTGGAAACAGTCTTTTAACAACTAGAAAATATTCAGCAAAAGAAACTCTTTCAGAGAAAGGATATTTCTGAAGTACTAAACCAGTGTAACATTTCTGTTCAAAGAAACAGACAACTGAGCCAATTAATGGTGGATGAAAAGCACAGCAAAAATAGCCTAAAAAATAAAAAAGTTTCAATAGAAACTTTCAGGGATTGAGTCTGTACCTATTCAGTTAGGCAGCAGATTTTGGTGACTGAAATAGGAGCAGGAACAGGCCCAGTAAATCAAATCACGATTGTGAATGAGGGAAATTTCTACATCTACAGATCATAGGTGACACATTTTTAGCCTGAAATTAATTTTCTAGGCTGGAAAAGCTCTGCCACAAAATCTATAATTTTAAAAAGTGATAACATTTTGCAAGCAGACTAATAAACCTTTTAAAAAGGCTTTTTTAAATAGGCCTTAGAATATAAAGTGAGGTTAATGAATCCAGGGCCAGTCTGGTCTCATGAAAGATGTTGCCTATGTCAGATGTCACCTGGGCATCAGGGCTGTGATGCTCTGCGGCACACAGAGGGGCAGGTTGAATTCTCCAGAGACATCAAGCGCACGCTCAGTAAGAGGAAGGAAGAACTGCAGGCTTGAATCCTAATCCTAATTAAAACACTAAACGCTATAATCATTTTACCTGCTATTGCTAACAATGGTTACTGGAGGCAGTAGACGTGATGATTCACATGTGATGTGGAAAATGACAAGTACAAGAGAGGAAAACCCCCAGAGCTTACGTACAGTAACACAACAGGGAAAAGGCATGTGCAGAGCAGATCGTGCTAACCCAAGGTTAATAAGCAAAACTGTGGAAATGACTGAAGATATGGAGTAAGACACTTTTAAGATACAAATGAATTAATCATTGAAGACACATGCTAAAAGAAGACAGGATAATATCAAAAAGCTTTCAATTATTTACAGTTTATTGCACTGAATCTATAAGCGATGTGTCATGCTTTGTCTCACACTGGAGCTGCATAGGGAGAGCAACCATTGGAACAACACCACCAGCAATTTGTCTTCCATCAAATTTATAGTTATATAGATCTACTTCCTCATCTACAAGTGAGATTTCACACAGGAATGACTTACTGAAAAGTCACCTGCTGGGAAAATATCTTCCTGATTGCTGGCCTGAGTGTGCATAGGCATAGCAGGCAGCTAAAAGGGTGTTATTCAGAAATATCTTTTATTATTAAAAGAAAATAAGGTTTATGCAATCTTTGTCATTGTAAAACATGGTACTATTTATCTGGCCTTTTATTTTTAAGTAGTATTCTGATAGCTTGTTAGGCATACTTCATTCTATTGAATTGGGCTATGATCTCTTGGACTGTGACAAAATGTCTGATTTTTTTCACTGATAGGTCTTGTGTGTGCACTCTCTCTCTCTCACACACACACACTTTGAGGTAAACCTTATATAACTGCAGCATGCCAGCAACGTTTGGCTTTGCACAGAGAAGGGCATATCTCATTTGTGTTAAGGAGATTACACCCACTTTAATCATCTGTATTTTACTGATATACTTATGCATATGTTTAAAGTAGACCAAAGAGAATATTTTATTCAGTATAGAGAAATCAGAGCCCAGATGTGACATTTCTTGCCTGGAGTCATGGTGTGTCTGTTGGATATTTGCTTCTAGCAAGGTGGATGCTTGCCTGGGGGAAAGCGTGCCTGAAAGTCATCACCTGCAGGTATTCCCGCTCCGGTCCTTTGCTCCTCAGTGGCTGTCAGGCCCCAGACCACTGAAAGTATTTTGGGTAGTATGTGGTTTCACTGTGCTCAGGCAGTGTACCCTGAGTGTGCCCCTTGCATCTTGATACACCTTTCCCCAGGAACCCCAGATGGGAATGCTAGTTCTTTCTTTGATAAAACAAAATTTGAACCTTCTAGTTGAAAGTCTAGCAACAAAACAGTACTAGGAAAATAAAATCTAAATCACAATTCTAGCTTAAATTTAAAATGTGTGTATCAGTCTATTAATTAATGCTTGGCAATGCATGGTGGGGCTGGACACTATGGCTGTGTGAGACACTCTTTTATGAGTCCATCAGCAAGCTGCTCCCTGGCCTGACAACATGATGCCTGTCATAGGAGCTGAAAGGCTGTGATTATCCATATAGATTGGTAAAGCTATGATTTCTGAGAGGTAACCAGCATGGTACAGGGTCGACCCGATACATAAATGATGCTGATGGCAGATTGAGTAACAACTTCCTTTGCACTAGCACGTTCTTCTAACTTGAAATTATTGTGAATTCAGGATGAAGGTTTTACAAAAATACTGAATGCCTTTGTGGAACTCTCTTTTAGAGAAAGTGGCAAGCTCTATGATTTTTTTTTTTTTTTTAATCATACCAGAATCACAAAATTTGAAATGCACTTGCATATTTCCCTTGAGACATAAAAACCCCAGCCCAAAACTATTTTTAAAAGCCCCAAGATATTTTATTCTGTACTAAACATGCACTTCATTCAAGCAAATGATCCCTTTCTTCTATGTAGTGGAGTACAGGGATTCAGTCTGCTGGGCTCACCAACTTTTGGGAGCAGCCTTTGGTGTGCCTGCAGCAAGGCAAGCCGGTGCTGCCATCAGATCTTTCCCTGTTTCCCTAACAGGCAACAGCAGAAGTCCCTAGCAATGGCTGTGACTTGTGGGTATCCCTTTCTCTTTGCTGCCCCAATTTTCTTTTCTTTCATGTTTTTCAGTGTCCTTTCCTTAGAAACAAATGGATTTCTTCAATAAGCACTGATTTTAGGGAATCTGTTGTAGCCTTCTCAAAGGGGCTGGAGCCCTGCCTTACAGAAGCATTGACAAGCCCTAATTTATCTTCGATGACCAAGGTACATTGGTCTTTTAGAAAGGAAGGTACAATCTAAATTTAGCTGAAGTCAACAGGAAAAATCAGCTGAAGAACATACTTAAATGAAGTAAACTCATTTTCTCTGTGAAGTCTTACTGACGTGTTTGGGGGAAAAGAAAACACCGAGGTGAGACTCTGAATGTGAAATGTTCATCCTGAATACTATATTTCATTCGGAAAGTTGCAAAAAACTGAAGATGAGAGTTTCAAGTGAAAACACGTTTCTATCTGCCCTGACAACATTTCTGGTGGACTCATAAACTTAACATGTGCATGTATCTAGTGAATATTTGCACATGCATGCACACACACCATATGCACACACACTCGCTCTAAGAATTACCTGACAGCCTTTTGTTTTGGACAGGTAATAGCGGACTGCATACAGAGCAATTGTGACATGCCCACATCTGGCATGCGGGTCCAGGCAGCTGACATCACATCCACATTCTGCTGGAATGAGGAATGAAGTGATTATTTCTGACTTGATGAATTGCTTTTTGATGGGGATGCTTTTCTGCAGCAAGGCTGTGCACACAGTCCGTAACACCTAGCACAATTGCATGCCTGAAAAATACTGTTAAATGTTTTATGTCTTGCTGCTGTTGCTCAGGTCTTCCATAAAAACATCTCATTACATCTGATTTGAATAGCACCTGTGCATCAATCAGGGCTGCTGTTTCTGCCAGGCAGCCACAGATTTCAATCAGCAACACGCAGGAATTGAACAATTATCATAGTAATCTTCATGAGCTCTTGCTGAAGGTAATGAAATACCATGATCTTTTCCTATCACGTATACCATATTATTTGGAGAGATGCTGAGATTTTGCAAAGTTGACAGCACGTCCAGTGCCAACACATGCATGAGATAGTCTAGCTCTGCCTTTGAGAACAGCACCTTCCTGCACTTTCAGCAGCCTTGGGACTAAGCATTTCAAACAGTGCTTTCCAAGCTCCTTCTGTTTTCTTCCAAAGTTCCCAGTCTCTATGATTGAGTCATTCACCAGTTAGGGATCATTCACTAGGCAAGTATATAAATACCTTTTCTATACCAAATCTTTAAAAACAATTGCAGGTGGTATTTTTGCTTCAGCGGTTGATCATAATTCCCATGCCCTTGCAGTTTGGACTCCCCTGAGCACTGCCTGGCTGAAGGAATTTGTTTTTCAGAAGTCATGTCAATGCATGCTCCACAATGATTTAAAAATACCACAGAAAGATAGATGTGAATAGTTTTATCTGTGATTCTCACAAGTCTTAGAGGACTGTGTACATTCCCACACTCCTAATCACTTCTGTAAAGGCAGTTTGTTGTCTTTGTCCTGTGTCTGGTGAACTTCGGGAAGAAAGTAGGTAGCACAAAACATGCTCGTCAGCAAATACTGCTTGCTTGAAAATAACTCTTAATCCTGCTAAATGTCTTCCTTTCTCTCAGATTTTTTCCTACTGTGCTTTCCAGTGGGCACTAAATGATGAAGGCACAGCACGTACTGGGTAGCATGGCCGGTGCACCATGGGGACTTCTGACCTCCTTCTCTATGGCCCTGGGAGAGGCTGCACCTAGGGTCCCGTGCAGGGGGTTTAGCCCTCTGTTCAAGAGGGATGTGAGGAACTTGGTGAGGGTCCAGCAGACACCCTCTGAGACTTCAGGTCCTAAGGTGCATGGCAAGGCTGAGGGAGCTGGGCTTGCTTGGTCTGCAAGGAGTGCAAGGAGGAGTGTAAAGCACAGTCTAAGAGTTGCCTGCAGTTGTGCAAGGGGTGACTGCCAAGGTGGTGGGGCTGAGAGCGTCCGGGTAGCAGCAGCCGGTGAGAAGAGGCTGCAGTGTTGCAGCTTGAGAGCTCAGACCAGGCACCCTGCTTACTAGGAGGTGGCACAGCACTGGCACAGGTAGCCCAGAGAAGGGTCTCCATCCTTAGAGGCTTTCAAGGCTTGGCTAGGCAAAGTCCCAGCCACCTGTCAGAGAGCTGGAGAAAGTCCTGCCTCAAGTGGGAGCATAGGAGAAAGAAAGATTTCCAGTGTGCCATCCCAGCCAACACTTCTGTGATTCTCTGATATTTGAACCTATGAGCCATGCCACTGTGCTTCAGACCTTAAATGCACAAAATATTTCATTTCCTTATTTAAAAGTTAAATTCACATGTTTTACACTTGTTGATCTACAGTCCTCAGTGCAGGAGGTGTACAGCAAACTGATCCTTCTGCACCTCCCCAGGACTGTGTGTGTTCAAACAGATGTCCCTGACAGGGAGGTTTCCTGGGGTTGAGGTTTGCTGTTCGTGCAAGGCTCACCTTCTCTCTGATCTGCGAGCTCATAGTTGTGGAGCTGGGTTTTAACACTTTGAATACAGCTTAAGACAAATCATGGTTACAGCATAGGTGCAATTGTTGCTTCAGAGCAGTAACATATCTGCAGCAGCTAGATGTCTCAGCAGCAGGATTCAAGATTTTACTGCTTCTTTTTTCAATCTGAGAGTTCATGTGGCTATGAGACAAGGGCAATGGGCCTGAGTTTCTCCAGCAGGATGGAATCTTTTGTGTCTACTAGGGAAGAAGATTTCCCCTAGAGAACAAGGAAAGAGGATATTGTGAAACAGTGGAGAAGCATGCAGTAGGCTTTCTGTCTCTCTTTGACTTTGCAAAACCATGTTTGCTCAAGTTTTCAGAGATGCAGAAATTAATATACAGACAAAGTGATGAACCATGATCACATCAACTCGCAGATGGAAATACCTCAAATAGGAGCACACAAAGAGTATCTATATGTCTATTTATATCTGTCTATTTATCTATCAATCATCTAACTTTCATAGCAACATCAGAATTACATCTGAAATCAGTCCACTTAATACCTGCACCGTAACTGCTAAAAATCATTTTCACTTCAATCAATCAGCTTTTGAATCTGCCTCTGGCAGGAACCCCTTAATGAAGACAAGCTATGGTCATTACCCACATGTGAATCTCTCCATCCAGGCATTTGTTCATTCACTTTCATAATTTTTAATGGCTTTTTTGTCATGGGAAAGTCCCCCATGAAGACATGTTAGCTAAGCTTACAATGAGAGAGGAAAAGCAAAAGTAATCCCCAGTGGGCAATATTTCAGCTCCCACTGTAAAAAGGGATTAATTCAATTACCTTAAATATATGGCATACAAGAATAAGGTTCAGGGTCAGTGACAGAAACAAAGAGATGGGAGCTAGTATCTTATTAGCATAGCAGTGGTGAGAGAGAGGAGAAAAACCTATGGCAATGACATAGGAAGTAAAAAGCACCCCTTCAGACAAGGGACTGACTTACCTTTAAGATTGTCGCTGTGTAACCTGCTCAAGTCATTTATAATCACTTAAGAATCTCCCATCTTACTTAGCTTCTATTTTTGGTGCTGCTTTTCAGTTACTTCTTAAACCAGTGTGGTGGTTTGCTGCCCTTTTTTGTTGCCAGTATTTCCAGTCTGTCTCCTCTTTATCATAATTTTTTTTTCTTGATAATTGTTAATAAACATAAATGTTTCAAATTAGATCCGAGTAACCTATTGACTTACATCCTTTCCAGTAGGAGTAAATTCAAATCCAGTACTTTTTCTCTAGGACTTAACCTTAAAACCTACAAGTTCCTCACAATGGAAGGCAACAATGAGCCATCATGATTAAAATCTATGCAATTTTTCATTCATAACACATGTGGACTTTTGCAATTCCACCTTCATTTAAGCACCTATCATCACAATTTTTAGCCAATTCTGCAGGAGACTCCAGAAGAAAGGTAAATAATCCCTTTTCTATACTTTATATATATGTCTGCTGATATAATCAGACATTTCTCTTGCCTTTTTCACCGTTGTTATTATTTCTGACACGAAGTGTTAGAAAATTCTAGGCTGCTGCTTAGAACTCCCATCCTTCTCAGAAAAATTGTCTCATCACCTTTTGCAAGCTAACAATGTGGATTCACAGCATCAGGCTTTTGCTGCAGAATTTACTACAATATCCCATTGCAAATTAAGAAGTATCCCAGATGTGACCATAAGGACCTTGTTAACCTTGTTTTTACCCATCAGACAATTTTCTCTCCAGCTTTCAATTATACTTCTTGTCCACAGCTACCTTCAGAGCAGGAGTTGGCACACTCTCTTTGCAGGAAGGTGATTGAAATGAGACACCTGCAGTTTCTGCATAGTGTGTGTTCTTAAGATGGAATTTCAATATGTGCAAAAAATACTGTCTCAGTTGAGGGGTATGGAAAAAACTCCCTGTCTTTTTAAGTGGATGGCTATTTTAGCTCTGACTGCTGTCACTAAAAAGGTCCGGCAAATGTGTCTCTAAAAATATGGAGATTATTTTTCAGCTATAAATAGATGCTTTGCGAAATGAATACAAACCTCAGAGAGATTTTAGTGGTTACAGACACATGTAATGGCTTGCCCTGTGGTAGATGTAAGCCACCTTGCACTTAGAGCAAGAGGTAAGAATGTGCAGCTGGGTGATGGATAAGCACTGATGAGCCGCATGTTCAGCCCTTTGCTCAGTATTGTTTGTCTGAGTATCTGGCCTGAGTCTTTTGAATAAAATACACTTACAAGCTTCCAGGAAAAGATGGCATGAAGGCAGGGTCAAACAAAGATTCGCCATGTCAGCCCAGGCAGTGAGCTGGTGTGGGTTACCTCCACCAGGTCAAGTGCTCAGGCCCATGGTCCATCCACCCTTGCACAGAAAGTCTTGGGGGGATGCACAAGGGCAGTGTTTTTCCCCTGCCCTGTGACGTCTACTTTACAGCAGAGGTCAAATAAATCAACCAGTTACAACCCGAGCTGTATTTATCAGCTCTGCCGTAGTTCAGAAACATGCACAGATTTTCATAAGCGTGCATCTGGCAAGGTAATGAGCAGTGTTATTTCTTGAGCATGACACAGTCCCCAAATAATGACAGCTTAGTATTTGTTAATTTCCTTCTTATTTCTCTAACAACAAAACTGCCAAGGAACTAATAATGCCGCTCATTACCAAAACTGAAATAACCAAAATTCCAAAAGTGCCCATCAAAGTGGTCTGCTATTTTTACACAAAATGAAGATGTGCCAGAAACTCCTGAAAGCATGGGAGGGACTTTGCTAAAACTTGTTGATTTATGTGGAAAGCACCGAAATGGGAGTCTTATAAATGCCACAGATCAATATTGAGCTTGACTTGCCAAAGCCCACAAAGGATGCTGGGGCTGGAAATCAGGAGCCACTGACTCCCCTGTCTGTTGCTAAAGTGCTAGCTCATGTTTTTCTATTAATGTTGGCAGTCTTTTTAGAAATGTTGCATGCTACTCTTTCCACTTATCCATTTAAATACATTTGTTTTCTCTTGACCTATTGGCTGAACTGTAGTTACTGTTTTCACCTTTTACAGCAAAAGTGACTGGCTTGTGGAGATAGTGCAGCATTCCTCTTGATGTCTCCTGACTGTAAACTAAGGGCAGGCTACCAGAAAAACAGTATCTGCTGTCCTTGCTTCTGTTTATCACTGTTTCTTAATCCTTAACTTTTACTAGGCCAATTAGTTTTCCGCGTCTTGTCTGGTGCAGTTTGTTGAGTGAGGATGTTTTGTGCTTATAAAGATTTTAATTAAAGGTTAACTCAAATATCAGAGTTCAACAGCCTCTGGAACTCAATTTACAATATGCTGATCTGTCTGACCTGGCTGACGATGCTGTGCTAATTAGCACCATGACAGGCGCAGTGCTAGTGAGGGTGTGATGGGAGAGATGCGAGCTGCCCCCCTGCATAGGCAACCCATTTTTCTCAGTGATGCTGGGAGGAGCACAGCTCTTTCACACAGCTTTGCTCGGGGTAGAAACTAGCGTTGTGAAAGATCAGATGACAGCAAGCCTCGTAGTTTAACCTGATGTCTGTGGAAGATAGAGGTTTCTTCCCTGAAATGGCTGGAAATTTTTTTATTTTTTTTTTAGCAAAGGCTCCCCTTTTTATGAACTTCTTCTGATGGATTGTCAAAACTGAAATTTTTCATGGGGAAGGGGCAGTTTCCCTTAGTTTCTGAATTGAAGATACTACTGCTATGTCCACTTGGAAATGAGATCGTGACGTTGTGCTAGACCTGTGAAACCATAAAAAGCCAGGAGCAGTCCAGAAAAAAAAAAAAAA
>VXBL01003897.1:76630-89560 GCA_013400195.1 Aramus guarauna
AATTCCTTGATTTGCTTTGCTCGTGTGTGCAGCTTTTGCTTTACCTATTAAACTGTCTTTACCTCAGCCCATGAGTTTTCTGCCTTTTACTCTTCCCGTTATCTCCCCCATCTTGCTGTGGGGAAAGTGAGCAAGCAGCTGTGTAGTGTTTAGTTGTTGGCTAGAGTTAAACCATGACAAAGTGTTTCATGGCATTTGTTATGAGAGGTTTTTCGGAAGTTCTGTGCCATGCTGTCACCTTGCCAGAAGTCCTTGCTGGGAAGATTCCCACTGGAAACACTCCAGCACCTTGAAGGAATATGGCTTTGTCCAACAGGCACCCACCTACTCCTGGTGGCCATGCAGCAGGGACAAGTTGTGCTTAAGGATTTGTACACTGGAGCCTTCATCACACTGCACATTGCTAAGAGGTATGAGGGAAAAGAGGAAAACTGTGAAAGATGAAGAAGAGTGGTGATAAGGAGCAGGTGGAGGCCTGATGAAGAAGAGCTGATAGGTGATAATGACTGTTAGCACCAGAACATGATTGAGGAAAGAGGTAAGAAATGGGGAAGCATCTGGACATGGTCTGATATCTTTGCAGCAGCTGGGTGTCTGAGTGATGCTAGTGCTGCCAGTGGGCAAACAGGACCCAAAGGACCATGGCAGCAGCTGCTGACCATACTGGGGCCAAGTGGCCTCAGTAGAGGAGGAAAGTGCCTGAGCTGTGCAATACCCTTGGTCCAAGGCCCCAGGGGGCAGGGTGCTTCATCCAAGACTCCTCACTGCCTTTGGATGCCTTTTCTAGGCTTGCTGCTTTGGTCTTTCTCCTGGTGGCGTTTCTGTTCACTGTACACGCTGGTTTCCAGTGTGTTGGTCACCATGCCTCTTCTTATTGCACCACAGAGGCTAGCAGCTTGCCCCAAGGATGCGCAGCTCTCTTCAGACTGGTTCCTGGCACTGCCAGCCCTGGGGACTGGGGAGCCTGTCCTGTGGAAGTACTGCATTGTACCTGGCCCCTCTCATAGTCCTCCTCGAGGACCTGGACTGGCCTCTCTTGGAGAGACATGGCTTACATGGACCTTCAAGTCAGACTTGCAGTGGCTGCTGTCGTAGTTTTGTAACTAGGTCATGCAAGTTAACCAAGTTATTCCTACCTCAAGAGCTTATCTTCTGACACATCTTTAGAGAAAAACAGAGACACTTGATTTAAAACTTTGAGAGCACTGGCCTAGAAAATTGCTCTACTGGTTAATTACATTTACTGATTCTTAAAAAGGAGCCCTTTTTAACTATGAATTCAGCTGGCTTCTGCTTCTAGCCATTTGATCTTGTTAAGTCTCTGCCTGCTGAATAGCAGTACCCTGCTAGTAGTAATCGCCTCCACATGCAGCTACTCTTGGACAGGGAGCAATTCACCTCTTAATCTTTCCTTGGCTAAATTGTCTAGACTGTGCTTCTTTGGTAAACAACTTTTCCTGGACCTCCCATCGTTCTCCTTGTTTTCCTCTGAGCTCTTTTCAATGCTGCAATGTGTCCACCATGGAGGTTCCTGGCAGAAGCATGGGTTTCCATGGTGGCTGTACAAATGCCACGTATAGCTACAGGGTAACAACTCCGTACTTCTGGTCATAGTCCTGTGCTTATTGCTTATTTTGTTAGGCATACTGACAGGGCAGGGTCAGTGGGTTAACCTGCTTGACTCCAAACTTTTTTGAATCCTGGCTTTCCAAACTATGTATTTGTGTGTCCTATAGCCTTCACTTCTACATGCATATCTAGAGGCATAATGCAACATATTAATATGAAGTTGTCTTACCGTTGGGATACAGATCTGACAGTAGTCATGACTCAATCTACTCACCATTCCACCAGTTCTGCCTCATCTTCCAACTTTTCCAGCTGTATGTTTGCCATCATCTAGAGGAAAATACATCAAATAGCACTGGACTGTGAACAGACTCCTCTGGCCCACCAGAAATGCCCCTGTTTATCATTTANCCATGACAAAGTGTTTCATGGCATTTGTTATGAGAGGTTTTTCGGAAGTTCTGTGCCATGCTGTCACCTTGCCAGAAGTCCTTGCTGGGAAGATTCCCACTGGAAACACTCCAGCACCTTGAAGGAATATGGCTTTGTCCAACAGGCACCCACCTACTCCTGGTGGCCATGCAGCAGGGACAAGTTGTGCTTAAGGATTTGTACACTGGAGCCTTCATCACACTGCACATTGCTAAGAGGTATGAGGGAAAAGAGGAAAACTGTGAAAGATGAAGAAGAGTGGTGATAAGGAGCAGGTGGAGGCCTGATGAAGAAGAGCTGATAGGTGATAATGACTGTTAGCACCAGAACATGATTGAGGAAAGAGGTAAGAAATGGGGAAGCATCTGGACATGGTCTGATATCTTTGCAGCAGCTGGGTGTCTGAGTGATGCTAGTGCTGCCAGTGGGCAAACAGGACCCAAAGGACCATGGCAGCAGCTGCTGACCATACTGGGGCCAAGTGGCCTCAGTAGAGGAGGAAAGTGCCTGAGCTGTGCAATACCCTTGGTCCAAGGCCCCAGGGGGCAGGGTGCTTCATCCAAGACTCCTCACTGCCTTTGGATGCCTTTTCTAGGCTTGCTGCTTTGGTCTTTCTCCTGGTGGCGTTTCTGTTCACTGTACACGCTGGTTTCCAGTGTGTTGGTCACCATGCCTCTTCTTATTGCACCACAGAGGCTAGCAGCTTGCCCCAAGGATGCGCAGCTCTCTTCAGACTGGTTCCTGGCACTGCCAGCCCTGGGGACTGGGGAGCCTGTCCTGTGGAAGTACTGCATTGTACCTGGCCCCTCTCATAGTCCTCCTCGAGGACCTGGACTGGCCTCTCTTGGAGAGACATGGCTTACATGGACCTTCAAGTCAGACTTGCAGTGGCTGCTGTCGTAGTTTTGTAACTAGGTCATGCAAGTTAACCAAGTTATTCCTACCTCAAGAGCTTATCTTCTGACACATCTTTAGAGAAAAACAGAGACACTTGATTTAAAACTTTGAGAGCACTGGCCTAGAAAATTGCTCTACTGGTTAATTACATTTACTGATTCTTAAAAAGGAGCCCTTTTTAACTATGAATTCAGCTGGCTTCTGCTTCTAGCCATTTGATCTTGTTAAGTCTCTGCCTGCTGAATAGCAGTACCCTGCTAGTAGTAATCGCCTCCACATGCAGCTACTCTTGGACAGGGAGCAATTCACCTCTTAATCTTTCCTTGGCTAAATTGTCTAGACTGTGCTTCTTTGGTAAACAACTTTTCCTGGACCTCCCATCGTTCTCCTTGTTTTCCTCTGAGCTCTTTTCAATGCTGCAATGTGTCCACCATGGAGGTTCCTGGCAGAAGCATGGGTTTCCATGGTGGCTGTACAAATGCCACGTATAGCTACAGGGTAACAACTCCGTACTTCTGGTCATAGTCCTGTGCTTATTGCTTATTTTGTTAGGCATACTGACAGGGCAGGGTCAGTGGGTTAACCTGCTTGACTCCAAACTTTTTTGAATCCTGGCTTTCCAAACTATGTATTTGTGTGTCCTATAGCCTTCACTTCTACATGCATATCTAGAGGCATAATGCAACATATTAATATGAAGTTGTCTTACCGTTGGGATACAGATCTGACAGTAGTCATGACTCAATCTACTCACCATTCCACCAGTTCTGCCTCATCTTCCAACTTTTCCAGCTGTATGTTTGCCATCATCTAGAGGAAAATACATCAAATAGCACTGGACTGTGAACAGACTCCTCTGGCCCACCAGAAATGCCCCTGTTTATCATTTATCAGTGTGACTTTGAGATCTAGCAGCAGTCAGACATCTAAATATGTATCTGCCAAGCAGATACACAAAGGTGTTCTCTGGCCAAGTTTATACTAGTGGGTAGGGTTTATCCAGTGTCTGACTCAAAACTGGACAGAAAACTCTGCTGAAGTAATGCTTGGTAGAGATCCAGGATCTGTGTACTTCATAATTCATTGCAGTCTTCAGACCATGGCCAGTCCCCTGTGGCTGATTAACGGTAATTTTCCAGGAGTTAAACTACAAAGTATGTTATGAAGGCAAGCTTTAAAAAAAAAAAAAAAAAAAAACAAAAACCCCAAACCAACAATGGAGAAACAAAAACCCCCAAAAAGAGCCCTTCCTGGATTTGGTAGCAGCGGAGTGTGAGAGCTGTGGTGGCTCTAAGGAAGAGATGAACATAGAAATGCAAGCTTACTAGGCTTGCACCTCTGTGCAGGACAGGACATAATTTAGACCAGCTGTTGCCAGCTGTGTGAGCTCATTGTCCAGCTCATGGGATTGCTGCCACCCAGGTAACTGGGGCCAGGAGGGGCAGTTAGTTTTGTCCCCACAATGTGGGCACGAAGCACCCCGCGCCAGGCATGCTTCTCTCTCTGCCTGCTGCTTTCTGCACCAGAGACAGAGGTTGCAGAGGGCAGCCTGCAGTTTTTGCTGAAAGTAAAGGCTTGGTAGCTGTGGCAGAGCTAAGTAGGCAAGAAGGGCAGCTGGCACACTGGAGAATTTCAAGATAGACAGCGGCTGGGAAAGACAAACAGGTAGCAACATGGATAGGGAAAGTACCCTCTGAGGATGAGCAAGGGTGCCTGTGCGATGGAGCAGGAGGACGTGGGGCTGAGGGAGCAGATGGGGGCTTGTGGAAGAGATTGCTTGGAGCTGGAGGCTGGGGTGACGGAATGGAAAACATCCAGACCATCTCATGAAATAATCCTGCACCTCTGAATATGTAACACTTTTATTCATGCTAATATCCCAAGAAACACTTGACAGAAAAAAGGTATTCATTGTGGCAAAAGAGGGAGTCCAGGCAGCAGATACTTCAGCCAATAGTCATCCATCCTTTCAATGGGGAGAAATAAAAGAAAAACTAGACTTGGGTACTGAGAGGTGAGCATTTGAACAAAGGGGAAGTTCAACGGGGTTTTGCCATCAAATGATTTATATCTTCTCAGCTTTATTGTGGTGAAGATAATAAAATAGAAATAGATCACCGTAGTTTAAAGATGAATGATTGCTGGGATGTTACATACACTGTGTTTTTCTTTATGTATTTACTGAGAACTTCACTGACTCTAGGTATTTTGCACGTATTAGTGCTTTTTGTGAGGTCTTGTATTTTATGTGACAGCTCAATTATCTAGAAAGTAAACGCAAACAGCCAGGGCTTTTTTCTGTGTAGACATTTAGTTTCAAATTACTGGTCATCAGACTGGGACCTGCTGGATTTCTGTGCATGTGATCTCTTCATCTCTCCTTATATCTCAGTGAGCTGGGGATTGACTGCTTAAATACAGCTATTTTTGTCTTCTGGTTTGTTTGTACCTATCTTGCAATCTGAATTCTTCCACAGTGATAAAAATTCATGTTATTGCTAAAATGAAGCTCAAACAATCTGATACAATTGTTCATTTATCACTTGTGGAAATGAATTTCCAAATAAAGCATTGTATATTGTCCTCCATTCAATGGTGAAAAAGCAAACCTGAAGAAATAATAATATTTTTTTGAAAACCCAACATACAAACCCACACAACAAAGCCCAGATATTTACCATGGAGTGTTTCCTAAAGGCAGCAAAAAAATACAAAGGTCTCATTAAAAAGATATTTCGTATCTCAGAGGAAGCATAAACAACCGTATGATGTGGCAGTTTCTATAGTGACTACTCGTTTTCCTTTGAAAGCTCGCTAAGCATTCAGACAAAACCAGAGCGACTGACTGAGGTGTTGTGTAATTACTCCCCTCACCCTGAATACACAGATTTTCTACCCTTGAATTGGAGATGCCCCTCCCTGTGAAAGAGCCTTTGTTGCTCGACAGAAAGGAGGGGACACTTCAGAAACAGCTCAGCAGTGGTGTGGAGAGCAGAAAATTAGTCAAGTAGCTGAACTGGCTTCTGGCTTGTGGTCTGGCATTTGGCTGGGTCCAGCGGGACCCTCGGTGGGACTGCTGCCCGCCGGGCGTGCCATCCCTGCCTCCGGGGCATCGCAGTGGTCTCAGCCCCTCTGTCGTCGGAGGCAAATCACCCAGCAGAGTACTGTGAAGAGCATTAACAGAAGCGCGGTGTTACGCTCGGGCTTCCTGAAAGCCTCCGGGCTGTACTGCGAGGTGACACAGAGCACAGTTACAGACCGTGGGAGAGAGATACGTGCTGGTAGTTTCAAGGAAAAGAAAAGATTTATTTATTTTTTTTTCCTACTTGAAGCCCTTTGTTCTCTTCCAACATCTTTGCCCTACTTTTATTTGATAGGCGTTTAACAGCAACACTTTTCTGCTTTGTGATAGGAGCACTTTATGGCAGAGCACTGAGTGAAATCACGTGCTTGATTCCTGCTGAAGTTTTTGGCTGATTTTTGTGAATGCCTTATTGAGCACTAAGTCCTAGAGAATGGAGAATCAGAGACAGGCTCCGAAGAAGCTTAATTTTTTTCCCCTCGTGGCTATTCCTACTTTATTAGTAATGTCCCCCTTGATGCTGTCACTCAGCACTTCAAGAGCTGCCAGACAATCCCCCATGGCTGACTGACAAGAAGTGGGTATAAGCACTTCAGTCATGGGGAAAAAAACCCCAAACTCAGTGTCCAAAGAAATATGACTCACCTGTCAGCTCAGGCTGCAGTAACATTGAGTTTAACCTCACCTCTACAGCAATACTGCTCCAAATATGTCCTGGCTAGTTCTGAGTAAATAATTCAGACGTGAGTGATTTATTTGATTCATTTCAGCTCTCCTTCTGCTTACAGAATGGTGGTGAGACAATCCTGACTTCCTACCCTTGAGTTTCCCAGTAAAATTTCCCCCTTCTTCCTGAACTCTGGATTTATGGCAAAGTTTTTGCTGTGATAATTCAGTGCTTAAGAGTGGAGGCACATTGACTAGGGTATCAATCACATGGCGTTGCTCTGTTGTGTTTTGGGTTTCACGCCTTTTCTGGATGGATATAGCTTGTGATCAAAACCCTGGGAGGTACTTCCTTTCGGAGAGGGGTGTTCTGGGTATCAAACCTGTGAATATAAAATTTACTCTCTGCAGGTACCATGGGAATAAAGTAAAATTGCACCAATAATCATGGGAAATGAGCACAAAAGAAAAGAGTATATTTCAAGGAATAGTCAGAGAAAAACATGTGCCACCTTTTCTAGTGGCACTTTAAAAGATAAGTTGGCACACTGACTGTGAACTGTTCTTGTGGTAATTAGTTTTATTGTTGCTGAATGATGTTCTGGTGCTAAAACTGAGTATGATTACGCTGTACATTTGGAAGGACAGTCCTGGTTTTGATGTATAAACATTCTAATATAGAGTAAGACAAAAGCTTTGAAAAGGAGAAAGGGATGTTGCAGGGTAGGTTTTTGTCAAGAAAAGCATCATGAAAATTGTTGCTGTTCCTAACATACAATGTGCTTAGATAATATTTTAATTTTTTTTAAAAAAAGTAGATCTTAACTGCATTTAAGTTGAGGAGATTGAGTTGTGGATGAGAATGTGATCTCAGTAACTCATCTTCAGTCCGATGTGGTATTTTGCTTCTGCATCTGTGACAAATCCAGCTGTTCTAGACACACTTCATGAAGAAGCACCATAAATTAACATGACATCCCCATATAAATACTGAAGAAAGGGTGACAAGCTGGTGAAAATGGTGGTTGCAGCAGTGCTTCAGAAATTAGAAAAGATGATTTTAAGATCTGACTCTGCCACAGACTTTCTCTAAGACCTTGGACAGACCCTTGAAGCCTGGTCAATGCCAAGTAGTCTGTGGTGCACGGTCTGAGCTGCAATACTGATGTAGCAGGGTCCAAAGTTAGGCTGGTGTAAGGTGCTTTATACTGAAATGGCTTATTTGCTTCTTAGAGGGGAATATGCTTTATGGGAACGAACAGTAGTGCTCATGGCTGGGATTCTCAGTATTTCTCAGAGTTTACCTCATTTTCTTCCATGGGATCAGAATCAAGGCAGTGCAAGCTGGCTTTGAAAATCTAGCCTTACAATGTAATTTCAGCGTTACAGCATTAACTGGTTTGTTTGCAACAGCAACAGAAAATGCCATCCGCATCATTTCTGTGACTTCTATATTGTCATTGGAAAGGTGTTCGAAGAATATAAATAAATAATTTCATCCCAAATTTTGTTGGTGTACTACCTGCCAGGATTTGCTTACAGATTGTAAATGGATACACTAAAGAAGTAGTCAGCCATGTGATTTATTGAAACGTTTATCACCTCAGCTGATTTTAGTTGAGCACAGATGTGTTTGTGAGATTTACACACAGGCTGGAGAGGAGCTTAGAGAGACCTTGCATTTTTTTCAAGATGCACAGGCAGGCTTTTGTGCAAAACAATATGTTCATTTCAGAAATTACCTTTCTGATGTGCATCCAGTCTTCTCAGAGACAAGACCAGCAACAGACCTTGCTGCTGTCACTCATTTGACTGCTCTGTAACCCCACGCTCTCTGCTACATTGGAGCAAGCTGCTGCTTCAGCATTTTCTGCGCCTGTAAGGAATTGCGTTTCCGGGCTTGTTTCCTCCCTGGTCTCAGCCCGAGTCCCTCTCGCGCAGCATAGTGCTCTGTCAGCCACTGGTGCCCAGGCAAGTAGCGGACTGGGCTAGTTTTCCTCTTGCTGTTTGAGCCTGGCTGTGCTGATGACAAATGCATCTGTACATTCCAACATGCAGGGATGCAGCGTTAGCAACTTTAAACCCTCGCATCTCCCGAGGTCTAGGGTCTGCTTCGTTCCACGCTGCATAATGCCTCACCCATTGCATTTTCACATCTTTCATGCTTCATTTTGCAAGTACAAATGCTTACTTTCAATGAAAGCTCACTTGTTTTCATGTTGTGGAACTGAGTTTTGAATCGCTAGCAGGTTTTGTCATCAGCTGAAATCAGAAGAGGTAAAAAGGATAACAGGATTTTTCAACTTACTAAATGCACCTTTGCAAGTTGCCCTGTGCAAATACATCCCTACGCAGAGGGTAATAAGTTTGCAGCAACCTTACAGGCAGGTCAGATGGGATGCAAAACAGACAGTGCTTCCTTCAGGCAAGGGCAAGAGAAGGTTGTATACATGTCTTGACTGATGTATATCTGGCAAGGCGAGAGGAAACTTCATTGAAATAGCACTTTCTTGAGCTGCAGGTGAGCACTGGGATGTAATTACTGCTGAGGTAATTGCTATGCCATGTTGTATGGCATGAGGAGGAGCCTGGAGCCTGAGAGTCATCAAATGATAAACTGATAAGAGACAGGAGGTACACTCACTGCTATGAAAGCTCCCACCTCAGCAAAATCTTATTTGTTGTGGAGAACCAAAATCTGAGATGCAAGAGGTTGTGGATGCAGAGGAAATATGGAACCAAAGGTTGCAGCTAGTCCTTCAATGGGAGTGTAGGAGGTGGCATACAGGACCAGCCAGCGGGTACGAGTACCCAAAGATGCCATGTCCCAAAGCTCTCTTTCCTGAAGTAGTATAAGAAACTCTGATATATCTGGTATTAAAGAAATACTCAGTATTATAAGAAACTCTGCTTGCAATGACATTTGCATCATGTAAGTGATTAAAATGCCTTGTCCAAAAAATCAGCTAATTTTTAGCATTGGAAAACTATTCTGTTCCAAGCAAGAAAGCAGAAGTATTTGTCTTGGATTAGATGAAAAGATGCAGCAGCTGGAAGTATCCTGGTATCAAAAGAGGGAGTTCCCAAATTGTTAATGAGACATCATTTGTCTCAGCTTCCAAAAATGTTTGCACACTGAATTGGCAAGGAAATGTTATATCTAACTCTGTCTTTCTGTAGATACTTTTACTTTCTTAACAACAAAACAATATTGTTCTGTGTTGTTGGAGACATTAAAAACCCAACTGGACATGCTTCGGGGCAAGCTGCTGCCTCTGATCCGGCCGGGACTATAAGATCTCCAGATGTGCCAGACAGTTCCCACAATTTTGTGATTCTTGTTATCCTAATGCTAAAACTGCTATTAATTCACACACAGACACACACACACACAGAGAAATAAACAGATTTGATAGGTGCATCTGTCATCTGGTTTTAGTGAGCAATTATCAATTAAATAGAAAATTTAAAGAGGGATAAATAGGATTTTAAACTTAAAAAATATAGGGACTCGAAAGAAAACCAAGGCTGAAAACAGTAGGTTTAAGCAAAAAGACCCAAACCAAGATGATACGTTCCTTGAAAAACACATCACAATATTCTAACATAAAGTCAGGGGAAACTGAGGCAGCCCAGGATGCATCCTTGTAAAGCTGAGGCCAGATCTTTTTTTTTTAAAAAAGGCAACGCTCCGTGTAGACAGAGGGCATCACACTGAGCTGCAGCAGGGGTGCCGCAAGCCATCTGCTTTCTTTGTTTCTATCCCGAGCTTTGAGATACTGACCCAACTGTCTAGTTCATTCTTTTTCAGTGGTTTGTCAGGCCGGCCACTTCCATGTATAGGTGAAAACCCTGATGGCAGGTAGTGGCTGGAGGTCTAGGGCAGATTGACCTACTGGCCCTTGAAGTGGCAAAACTGCTGTTGGATGCAGCAATCCTTCCTCCAGTGAAGGCAGGATGGCTGGGGGAAGGAAGAATGAGTCCCACCGGGCCATCAGGCAGTGTGAGTTAATTGTGCCACTGCTCTGCTGCTGCTAATGCTCAATTAGCACTTATTGGGACTGTGCTATGCCAGACCTTAGCCCAGGTGATAAAGGCAACCAAGAGTAAAACTAGACATTGCTTTTAATTCAGCATTTTCAGTTGTTGAAAGAAATGTACCATTCTTAACGGGTAGGTGCTGATTATAGGACTTGCAAAGGAATAAATGGAGTAAGATTTCCAAGCAATTATCCTGATCATTAGAGAGACGAATGCTCATGAAGTCACTTCTGAAGTCACTAGGACCAAAGGAACAGGAGTTAAATGTGTAACTCTTCTTGCTGATGGCGCTGGTAAAGTGTGAGATCTGTCATTTTCCTTGTGTTAAGAATAAAAGACAAGTGCCTTTGACAGTCTTGATTAAAATCTTACCCTGCAGAAAAAAGCAGGGTTTAGACACTTGAGTTGGTGATTCTACTCTGACCAATCTCCCTGTAAGACCACCAGTTTTTTTATGATTTCTCAGTTAGCCAGGATACTTTGGCTGCGGTGGCCATGTGAGAAATATCTTGGTGTGAATCGTCTCTACAGTGAAAAGCTGCAGAACTGTAGTAGCTGAGGTAACCGTGGTGAAACTTCATCTCCACTTGTTGGAAATAGATCCATGCCCTGGAATAAATGCTTCACAGGATGAAATTTCCATGACCAGCTGTCCATGTCAAAACAGCTACCAATAAGTCTAATGCAGCAATGTGTCTTGCACTGAGATTTTGTTGTGACCAGATGTCCATGGTAATGATTTTTTACTGAAAAATATGCAGGAAGAGGACAAAAATCAAAATGGATGGCATTCTGTTGTTCTTGATGGCTGATGGATGTCTGCAAGAAAAAAAAATCCTTTGTGGGAATTAAATAAGAAAACACTGACGTGCATCATTAAATTTTAATACTCAACCCTAATTAAAAGGGGAATGCTAAAGAAGATTGGGCAAGTGATTGATGCAGGCCTGGCACACCTCAGTTCTGTTAAGGCAGTGAGATGACTGGTAAGTCTGAAATGCTCTGTCAACGCTCCTTGAATTAACTTGCCACCTCCAGCCCTTCTCTTGCTCCTGCAGCTGTGCCAAGTCCCGTAGCCAGCGTGTGGACGCTGCTGCCATGGGAAGAAGCAGAAGCAGTGCTGGGGGTGCTGTGAGGACTTGGTCTGTGACCATTGCCCCTGCATGGCAAGATGTTCTGCGTCCCTCTGAAGAGAGGACTGGGGGGGAGGCAGTGAAAACCCTCTTCTGTTCCAATAGCAAGATTTATTGATTCTTGAGACTATTGCGTTTTACAGTGAACTGCCTTTTCCAGTTAATGCAACTTGAATCTGAACCTGGAAAATTTATGACGGTGTTTTAGATCAATACAGGCCAGCCCAGAAGCACATCATTTATGCAGTGACCAAAAAAGGGAGAAAAGACAAGGTTAGGTATTTCAGCTGCAGAGCAAGGAATAATAAATATGCTTTGGAGATGAAGCCTAATTTTGCTACGAGGTGATCTGGCTGTTCAAGACTCCAAAAAGAGATCACAAAATATGCCACAGCCTACAAGTAATCTTGTTCAACTGCAAACAAAATTTTTGAGCAAGGACAGCATTGAGATACCCTTTAAAAAAAGAGAAAAAGCATCTCATCTTTCATGCAGTGCCAGAAACAACCTGCACAGTTTTCTAAGAGAAGACAAGCATTGGCCATAATAGCCCAGCTGAGTTCTGAGGATGAATTTTCCACATAAACATGCAGTTTACACATTTTAGAAATCCTGTCTTCTACTGAGATCTCAATCCTTCTTTGTCAATAGGCCAGTCTATGTGACTTGTCTAGGTTTTTACCAAGCTTGTCTTCATCCTTGAGACTGCATCTCAGGATCTGAAAGATAAGATTATATGTCCCTGTAAAGCAAGTTATATCATAATTGTCTATTATGCTTTGGGATGTTGTTTGTTGGGGGTTTTTTGGTGGAATGGGGGTGTGTTTAGATCAGACCATTGCCTGAGATAGACTGCTGAGGCACATGAGAACTCATACGAACAGCTAGAAGAGTCCTGAGGGCTTAATACATTTGTAGTTCAATTATTTTGTTTCAACAGGGTGCCATATTACAGCCATAAAAATAAATGCACTGCAATGGGAAATAGGGCAGTATAGGAATAGTGATTACATATCATAACCCTCCGTGGTATCTCATACCAGATGGAGTTGTCTGAACAATGGTGTGTGATCAACAAATGGTTGAAGAGAGTTCCCTCTTAATTTTCTT
>VXBL01003897.1:89624-99841 GCA_013400195.1 Aramus guarauna
TTTTTACCTCTTCCTTTCATAGCCATAACGATGGGCATCCAAATTTTGAATATGTCTTATCAAGGGTGTAGAATCAAGTGGCACTCCCTTACTCCTCCCTCTCCCCACCCCAACTTAACCTTGATGAACTGGTGTTGCTCTGAGCCTCCAATAAACTCTGGTAAGCATGAATTGCATGTTTTACTAGGATGCAAACTTAACTCTTAGTTGCATGGGCCACACATAAATGCCACTGTCAACTTATTTATTTTTATGTTTAGTTTTCCAGAAACATGTTCCAAACATACCTTTCACAGGTACATTTCAAAGCCCTCCAACTCCAAACCTTCAGGCTCAGAAAAGATGCTGTTGTTGTTCTGACCAGTGCCAAGGTGGTTAGAGCTTGTATGAGTTGTCAATACTTGGTGTATAACTAGCAGGAGAGCCTAAGCACTAGTCAAGTAGACAGGTGAACAGGAGAAGGTATGTGCCACTGACTTCATTGGCCATTTTTCGTGTTTCAGCCCTTTGCCACTCTGAGCACTGTGTCTATTTAGGGGAAGCCATCACAAGGTTTCTGTTCTACTGCACCCAGAGGAGTGAGGATACCCATTTGTGACCCGTGATGGGGGCAACTGCACATGGCCTTGCTACTACACATTTCCAGAGCATTACTAGCAGGGTGGGGGGCAGCAAGCAGAAGATTGGCTTAGCCTGTGGTTGCTCTCCACAAATTACTTAATCCAGTGATGGCTTCCACCTAGAGCTCCAAAAAACTGTGCAGTCTCCTAAATGGCTCACTCAGGTAGAACTACCTTAGCTCCAAGTCTGGATGTGAAGAGGCTGTTGTTGGGGGAATATCTGCAGCTACAGCTTACATACACAAGCAGTCTCATACCCATCCCATCCTCCTCCTGGTAAGCGTGATAAACCCTCCCCCTTGTCAGGGGCGCTGCTGCAGAGCTCACCCTGCTCCATTCTGAACACCAGGCACATGCATTTCTTACACAGAGAGCACCCTTTAGGTTTCTGGGAAAAAATGTAGATGTAAAATCCTGAGTGGCTGGGGTTTAATGAATTGCAGGAATAAAAGCAAAAGGGCTTTTTGCCTCTGTTTTGTAACATGTGATGTCCCAGTGCTGCGGTTGGGTTCTTGCTGCCAAACACTGCTGAGATCTGGAACTCACCCAGTCCTCGTTCTGCTTCTGAAATGCTTCGTGCAAGCACCTAGGATCCAATGAGGAGAACTGTGAGTCACATGAGCAGTAACAATATGAAGAAAAGGACAGAAATGCTTTTAAAAGACTGAAAAGTCAACAAAGGAATGTGTTAGGGAAGCATCAAGATGTCCATTCCCAACAGGCCTTTGTTTTTATTTCAGTGAGTGTTTGCAATATGCTTGGCCTTCCAAAGGAAAGTTAGGGTCCTCCAGAATAAACTTCTAATCTCAGGCAGTTTATGATTTTCCATCATTGCTTTCCTGATACAGCCGCAGTGGATTGCAAAGCATTTCGTAGATGCCAAGCCCCTGTGATTCAACCCTTTTGCCTGACAGTCTGCAGACAAATGTGTTCATTTTCAATAAAGGTCATAAGTTAAAGGGAAGCAGGAGAGCACTAAAATGAAAACTTCTGCTTTCTGAAACACTGTGACAGAAAGAATATAAAGCAGATATGGGTAATGCAATGTAAACATTGGATGCAAGCCCAGTAACAAAGCTAGAAAAGCATCATTTCAGCTAGCAAAACCCTGAAAGAAGAACTGGAACTATGGGAAAGAGTTTTAAGCTTGTCAGCCTCTGTTTTGCCCCAATGGTTTGAAATTGCAGCAGCAGGGCTTCTTGTTTAGAAAGGATATCTTTCATCTCCATGCTGCTAGGGACAGTGAAAGGCATCACACACTTATTTTCTTCTGTGGCCACTTTGAACAGTGAGACAAATCAGAAAGGAAGGGGTAGCAAGGACCTTTGTGAAAGTAAGGGTGAAATGATGTGGGATAATAAGTAGTGAGCTGGAAAGGGGCTTGCAGAGCCAGACCTGCTTTCATTTGTTGCTGCTTTGTGCTGGAGAGGCATTTCCTGGGAAAATGTCCTCTGTGTGTGTGTGGGGGTGTGCATGTCGGTGTGTGTGTGACCTTCTCAGGAGTAGCCCACAGATGACAGCTGAAAGCCCCCGCTGGAGATCCCGGTTCGTGGCCCTTATGTTTCATCTAGAGGTTATTTGCTGCTTGTTGCACGTTTGACACCATGATGTGAGTATTCAGACTCGGCTACAAGAGTTTAATGTAGAATTATTAATTGTCCTTGGCTTGTAAAAAAATGTTGGTAGATTTTCAATTCTATCTCTCCAAATGAATGGTAATTGTGTCTGCTGTGTTTCAGTTGGGATTAGTGACACTTTGTGCTTTCATCCAAAATAAATCTGAAATAGTCTCACTCTCTCATCTCTCTGGTGCTTAAATGATTGCCCAATTTTGGTAGTGTCACTTATTGCTCGTATTTTGGATGAAAACAAAGCTTCCTCATCTTCTTCTTTTTGCACATCCTTGCCTCTGAATTTGAGTTAGTGAGTGGTAAAGGTCAAAATGCCAGTGAGATTCAAACTAATATTTATGTTCACGTTTACATATGCTGAACCTTCCTTTATTTCTGCTTTCAGAATTAGCATTTCTGTATATGTGCAAAGGCCGACTACAAAGTATCTAACAATGAATGTATGAATTTGAATGAATGAATACCCACTTACACGCAAAAATACATGCTTGTATGTTTCATATACAGTTTTAGAGGCAGGAGTTTAAAACTAGTACTCAAAATAGAACTTAAAGTAGGCAGAAGTGGCAAGAGACTGGAGACGACTTGATGTGATGACTATAAAGAACTGTGGAGCTGTCATGAAACAACATCTATAGTGCCAAAGTTGACTTGCATAAGGGTAAGAGATAGCAAAATTACTACGGGTGGTTCAGTGGATAATGGATTTCAAGTTTTTAATACTGTGTCAGTTGTGGAATATACTGTACATGGCCAAAGGGGGTAGATATGAACAGTGATTAAATCTTGGGACCCTTTAAGCAAATTCAATATTAGACATGCAATATATCAAATGTGTCACCGAGTGTTATGCTAATCTCCCATTGACTTTTGTGGTGGTTCCCCTTTCAGGGTGATGGCAAATGGTCAAGGGCTCTGAGAAAGGTGGCAGTATCCCCAAAAATGTTAGAAACGGAAAAATAAGACAAGTTTGTTATCAAGCAACTTTAGGCATGTCAGGATTCAAATCCTGCTGCTATCTTTTAACGGGTCTTTGTGAGGGATACTCTAGGAAGTACTTCCTTTACAGTTTTAAGACTCCCCATCAGTGGAAAGCAAGCAAACCTAAGAGCCTCCAAAGATTCTGGTAGACTACACTAAATACATTGATGGAAACAGAGCCCAGAACATTGAAAGTTAGGTACAAAGCTTTTGAAATGAGAGGGGGAGAGTTTCTGAGAAAACTTTAGAGGTCAGGGCAGGCAATAGGACTCATCTTGTCACAGCATCCAGGCAGCGTGGGAGAGCTGCCTGAGCGCTGTCTTCTCGGACGCCCTACAGTATGAATGCCCTTACTTTGGGAAAGGCTGCAGCAAGAGGCTTAACATCCTCCCTTTTAATTAATTTGGTTTTGTAGCTTGTCCTGATATGCTATGTATTTGTTGATTTTGCTTCATGCAAGCAGGGCCTCCATTGACATGATTAGCTGATTTTGTAGAGCTCAGGTGCTCCTCTCAAGCAGTGTGCAAGGGTGGAGGATGTTGTTTCATTACAGATCCACTGTGACTTGCAGCTTCCTGTTTTCTTGCATTGCTCCTGAGGGCTGTGTTGCTGATTTTTTTAATGCCCTCTTATTAGGGCATCCTAATTAGGGCATCCTCTTGTGTTGAGCAAGCAGACATCAGCTTTATTAAACATAATTTCCTCTACAAATTTTGGCAATTAGAAAGTAATTAGAAAGTATAGACAGCAGAAAGTAAGTTTAAAAGTTCATTTAGCAAAATGGGAATATTAAAATAATTATTTAAAAAGGAGAAGAGGTTTGATCAATTTTGAAAGTCCCCCATCTGGCAGAAATGTTTTTGTGGTCACATTCTCCCTACAGTAAGCATGCAAAGTAAAAGACTGTGGTTGGAAATGACAGTGTAGACAGTATCTAAGACTGTTTTTTTTAAAAAAAAAAAAAAGCATCTTGGAAGTGTCTGCTTAGGAAGGAGAAGGAAAAAGGGGGAGAGAGGAAAGTAGCATTAAACAGACATGAAAGATGGATTGAACAAAGTAAAAATCAAACACATCAAGACAGAAGAAAGCAGCAGAGATGGGGAAGGCAGCATTTACAAAATCCAAACCCGAGACTTTTCTGCAGGCAGAGGCCATCTAGGAGGCTGCTGGAGTAGAGGAATGTGTCCCTCACTCTATCACAGAGCCCACCTACATATTTATAGGTAAGCGATGGACTCTGCTTCTCTCCTGTTCTTAACTGATAAGCAGCTCCCAACAGTTGCCCAAAATCCACATGAGCCTGTGCAGGTATTACATCCCCTGTAGTCTTTTGGATCTTGGTATTTTTTCTCACCCTGACCTTTAAAGGAGATATTTTGGGGCATGGAGGAATACCTTGGGGAAAGAATAGAGTCAGGGGCAGGACATCCTTGATTGCTTATAGCTGAGGAAAACTGGAAGCAGTATATTTGTGGCCTTATATTTTGTGGGACCCTTGTGAAGCCAAAAGGGTTCTGTGGAGTGTAAATTAGCAATCAAAAATATAGATGGAGCCATTTCTGAAATGTATTAATAAACATATGGGGCCTGAATTATCATGTTCTCTTCAAGTCAATTCACTTTCAGTGCTGATCAGCCCATGCAACTGGAAGCAAACTTGGGCTATCAAATTTGGTATCTGCATGGCTGGGAGACTCTAATAATATGCCTATGACCCTTCCTGATCATTCATATTTCAGAGTTTAGAGGATGCTTATCTGTGCTTGAAAGAGGACAAGCTTTTTAAAAGCTCGGTGGGGGTGATTGAGACGTGTGGGTGGGAGAGGGTGAGCTGGCTCTTCAGGGTAGGAAAAGCCATTTCCTCTGGAAGCCAGCAGCCAAAGGAGATGCCTCCCTCCAGGGAGAGCACTTTGAGTCCAGGTCCCAAGGCTGCAAACAGGAGCCATAGCCGTAAGAGTGAAAATGACATCATTTGATACATTTTAAGCCACTGCTTTATTTTAAGCAGTTACTTGCAAATGTAATTTTAAGAGGGGTTAGTCAATATGTTTGTTTCCTTCTGATACAAAGCTGAATAAGCAACTCACGCATGAAATATATCAAGACTTGTTAATTTTCCATTAATTCTGCAAAAAGGGAATTTTCCCTACAGACAAGATGTTTATTATAATAATTAATGTGCTGAAACCTGAATTTGGATTTCTGTTGCTGCCTTTCTCTCATGAATGTCCAGGTGTATGCTTTTAGTATACCTTTAAAAGACTGTTCATCCTGTGGAACTCTAATGTGTAGATGCATGTATATAAAGAAATGCATTTATGTGTGTGTGTATTTGTGCACATGTGCAGACAGAGCATGTGCATGTAGATATACATATTAACCTCTCTACAGAGCATATAAGGTTTTATATATATTTAAAATACACAGTGGAAGTGTACAGTGTATATTTTTAGCATGGCTGAAATGCAGCCATCATGATGGGGCAGAAGGAGGACAATTAACAAACCATTGTACAGGAAACAGCCATTTCAGCCAAATGCATCAGGGAAATTCTCACTCCTTTGTGAAACCCAGTGCTATCTTGAACATGCAGGTAATGAGGAGGCAGGTGGTGAGTTAAACTGTGTACAGCTAATCTACTTGAACAGACGCTCAGGTTATCCCTGCTTTATCCTCCTCCTCATGCATCCATTTGTTTGAGGCAATTTTTTAATTCTACTATTGGCGGAAAAATGTTGCCCTCAAATACTGCATAGTTCATGCTTTTATAGGAAGAGCCAGGATTGAGCCAGAGAAGGACATTTTCATTTGTCTGAAGTAGTCACTGTTGTTTCCTTTCAGATTTCTGCAGCACCCGGCTGCAAACTATTCACCCTGGATTTGGGCTAGAGGGTAATGATGTTATACAAATTAATAAAGTTAATAATGATAAAGTATTTCTGAGTGTAGATGAAACAAAACTGAATAATTCAACAAAACACACACACACACACACACACACACACACACACACAAAAGCAAGATTTTCCAAGGAAAACATATACTTTCTAGCCAGGTGGAGTAAGTAAGGGCTTGTGACCTCTGTGTTAGTATGTCCTTGCTCTATATAGCACAATGTGCTTGCTTCTTACATTAGGAAACTGTATCTTCTTTATCCTAGCAGACTTTCTTGAAGACTGAGGAATTAGGAGGTTTATGACTTCAGTATGGCTATGAAAGTAGGGTGAACTTCACCAGGAATTTTTATTCCCAGCCCCTTTGCAGTGTTTTTGGGGATGGAGTCTCTCCTGCATCTGAGCTTTCCCAGGACGTTAGGTGGGCAGCATCCCCAGACACATACAGACTAGACTGGGAGCTGGTCACGGTCCAGCCTCATGCCCCAAAAAAACGCAGGAAAGTACTGACAAGTGCCAAAACTTCCAAACTTTCACTGCCCCCTGGGTGTGCATCCAGGGAGCTCACAATATGCCATGCATCAGGCATCACTTGATACTCATGTCCGATAGTCTATTGTTGCCACTGGTGGAGCTTCAGCAGGGATCATGTTGGGGAAGAAAGGCTATTGTCCAGCCTGGCTGCAGCTGCGGGATGAATGCAAGGGGGATGGGCAGGGGGCTGCACCACCACCGGGGTCTCACGTGCTCACGGACATATGTGGGGCTAGTGTGCATGGGTGTATGGTAACAGTGAGCATGTTTCCATACCTCTCCCTCCTCATCCTGCAGAACAAAGGACATGCCTGACTGCAAGCACATAGCCAGGGGGTAGGGGAAAAGGGATATCCTTGGAAGGCTGTGGAATAAAAAGTGTCTAATACAGAAGATCAATGTGCAGTGGGGAGAAAGTGCATTTAGGACTGCTATTTTTCTTATCTTTAGAACCAGACTGCAACTATTATAAGTTAGTATACTACATACAAGATCCAGGCAAATGAGCTCTGATCTTATTTTTTTAAATGAGGTGGTTTCTGTGCTATAGAAGCCACTTTGAAGTTAATCAAACTGTATATAGAAGGCTGGCACACATTTCATTCTAATATGTTGTCCTATTCTATATTTACAGTAGCTTCACATACAGCAGGCATGATGCTGATCTCATTTCTACCAGTAAAAATCCAGAATAATTCCACTGGCTTTGATGTCAACACATGGCAATGAGACTCTGACAATGCAGTGTGCTCATTTATTCACCAGCTGTCACCCATCAATTGTTGGTCACATGCTCCTAAAATATTGCTTAACCTTAAGAGCAGCAGGGCCATCCTAGTCAATCCTATGGCCTTGTGCCCAGGTCTTGCACATGTGTGATGTCATGTACATGCAGCAGTACCTCTGATGGGACATCTGTGCCTAGGCACAGCCGCCCTGTGAGCTTCTCAGTGAGAGCTGGTTGTGAGTAGCACATCAGGCTGAGCTGCCATACCCATACCAGCATCAGACTAAGAGCTAGGTGCTCGCTGTAGGGCGACCTTCAAACTGTTGTGGTGGGTTTTTTTGCAGGGTGATATGCATGGAGATGAGATGGCACTGAGTAGAAAAGGCTCCTTAACAAATAAGAAGATATTTTAACATAGCAGGCAGCTGAGCGCATGTTATCTTGCCTGATGTTTCAAAGGGGCATTCTTGTCTGAAGCCCTGAAATTCTGATGAGCAGGGATCAGTCAGCTCTTTAGAGATCTCTAAGTCACTTCAGAGCCCTCAAGACCCCCTTTTTAAAAATCCTGGCAGATGGATTTTCTTTGCCCTGTATCCTAAACTTCGCTGAACCTCTTCTGGCATCAAAATGTAGTCTCAGAATAGCATCACAAAGTGGAAACACTGGACTGTTTCTTATTTCATGAATAAGAATTTGACAAGTGGTGTAAATATTAGGATCAAATCCAGCCCCATCATGATTCTTCCATGAATTTTCTGACCCGACCGCTAGTAAACTTCATTTGTGTATGCAGTTAAATAATGCCTGCTCAAGGGATGGGAGTAATAAATTAGTATAGATCACTGCAATGTCCTTTGAAAGCAGTGCCCAGTCTCACACTGATGTGATTGGCTCTGGACAATAAGACAGTGGCAATGCTTTTTCTGACAGAAGAAAGAATGCTCTGTAATTCTGCTCCATAATTCTGCTCCTGGTTTTTCTGGTGCATCCAAATGCCCGCCAGCCTCCTCTTGCATTCACTGAAAGGCAAGATTTTGTACATAAGTGAATAAATAAAAAATCTGGCCACTATTTTGGAACACAAACATTTAATTTATTTTCTATTATTTTAATCCAGAAGCATGGCACAGAAGCTGTAGCTGTTAAATCAGTGTGTCACTACTGTGATATGAGCATATGTGTCAGTGCTTTGAAGGAAATCATCACTCCTTTTTTTTTTTTTTTCCTTTCCTTTTGCCAGTTGTAGCATTAAAAAAAAAACCAAAACCCACACCTTACTTTTTTATCTCCCATGCATTAAATATGAAAGATAAACAACATTTATCAGTAAAACACAATATGATTTTCCATTTTGACAACCAAAGGATATCTTTTATTTATAGGAAGATCTCTGTATGCATCTAACTTTTTTATTATTGCATTCCCAGCATTGCCAGCTAAGGAAGGAATGTGAACCCCAGTGAAATTAAGATGTCTGGGTTTTGGCAAATCAAGTGAAAGACTTTGCTGCATTGGTACTGAATAAGGAATCATACCATTGAAGAGTCTGTATTAATGGGCTACTTTTGAATGAAGGAAAGCAAAATCCATAAGGTAATCATTAAAGAAATAAGGAAAAATCACAAATAGAAAGGTCTCATCATGGTTCAAAGTTATCATTAAAAATGAACAAATAGAAGCCTTCACCACATCTGTGAGTGATTTGTTGTCTCATTTGAGAAACACCACATTCACCAGTTCCAGTACATGTACGCAAGAAAGAGCTAAATGACATGCAAAATTGCAAGTAAAATGACAATGCAAAAGCTGTGAGTCTATATTAAAAGGAAGGGAAACAAGGGACCTATAAAAGCAGGAGTATGGAAGTGTGTCTTTCCAGGACCTTAGATCATAAGCACATGACTGCAGGTTATAAAAATCAAAATTGCAAGGAGTGACATGTCACAACCATAAGAAATCCCATCATCAGCCTCCTGGGATATCATTAAACTGATTGAGAACAAGATCAAAATGGTCTGGATAGTAATTTTCAGACTTATACTGATGACATACATCCAACTGCTCCAGCATCAACCAGGATGCAAATTAAAGGGGAGTGTCAAAAACCATCTTATGCAATCTCAGACCATTGGTTTGTGCTAAAAGCCTATACTTATACAAAGTAAACTTTATGTCACTTTAGTTTTTTCAAATGTTGAATGCTGTTGTGCACACATATCAAGCATGCAGACAGCCTTAAACCATATTTTACCTCAGCCATCACCAGCATAATCCATTATTTTTTTGTTTCAATGGGTGAGAGGGAATAATGAATATGATGGGTTTAAGTGAAGGCAAAATGATACCCATGGCATACACCTCTTGTTTGGTAAGTGCAGTCTTGGCAAAAGAAGGAATGGAATATTTCTTCTATATTTATATTGCTACTGTAATATAAATTCTATATTCTATTCTATAAATACATTAGTAGCAAAAGGAGGACTAAGGAGAATCTCCATCCTTTATTGGTTATGGGTGAAAACATAATGACGAAGGATGAAGAAAAGGCTGAGGTATGCCTTATTTGCCTCAGTCTTTAGTAGTAAGACCAGGTGTTCTCCAGGTACCCAGCCCCAGAGCTGGAAGACAAGGACAGGGAGAAGATTGAAGTCCCCATGATCCAAGGGGAAATGGTTAGCAACCTGCTACACCACTTAAATGCACACATGTCTATGGGGCCAGATGGGATCCACCCAAGGGTACTGAGGGAGCGGGCAGAAGTGCTCACCAAGCCACTTCCCATCATTTATCAGCAGTCTTGGCTAACTGGGGAGGTGCCAGTTGACTGGAG
>VXBL01003897.1:101346-123967 GCA_013400195.1 Aramus guarauna
CGGCTCATGTTGAGCTTTTTGTCCACCAACACCCCCAAGTCCTTCTCCTCTGGACTGCTCTCAATCCATTCTCTGCCCAGCTTGTAGTTGTGCGTGGTATTGCTCTGACCCATGTGCAGAACCTTGCACTTGGCCTTGTTGAACTTCATGAGGTTCGCACAGGCCCATCTCTCAAGCCTGTCAAGGTCCCTCAGGATGGTATGCAATGTCAAAGCTCTGCAGTGCCTCCTTAGATATAAAATGAACTTCACATCCCGACTGGGAGCTGTTCCATGTGAGGCAGTCCAAGGGTGATGATATTGTTGCATGCATTTTACAGGCTGTGTGCCTCATCAAAGACATGTTATAATGATTCTTTCTGTGCTGGAAGCAATAATCTAAATAAAGCCATTCAGACTAAAAGCATGTGTGAGCTGCGAAGATGCATAATACTGGGTTTCACGGGATAACATAACAGTTATGGGCTGGAATTTTTAACACAACTGAGGTCTGTTGAAAATTAGAGAGTAAACTGTTTTCAGTTGTCATGGTTTAACCCCAGCCAGTAACCAAGCACCACACAGACTCTCACTTATCCTTCCCCCCACCAAGGGGATGGGGGGGAGAATGGAAGAAAACCTTGTGCATTGAGATAAAGACAGTTTAACAGGATAACAAAGGATGAGAATGGTAGTGGTAGTAGTAATAATAACAATAATAATAACAATAATAATAACAATAATACAAGTGATGCCCAAACACAATTGCTCACCATAGGCAAAAGGAAAACAAAACAACCCAATGCCCAGTCTGTTTCAGAGCAGCAATCCTGCCTCCCGGCTAGCTTCCCTGGTTATATATGGAGCATGAGGCTATGTGGTATGGAATATCCCTTTGGCCAGCCTGGGCCAGCTGTCCTGGCTGTGCTCTCCCAGCTTCTTGTGCATCTGGCAGGGTGCGGGAAGCTGAAAAGTCCCTGATTTAGTGTAAACACAACAACTAACACCATGAGTGTGTTACCAACATTATTCTCATCCTAAATCCAAAACACAGCACTGTACCAGCTAATAAAAAGAAAATAAACTCTATCTCAACTGAAATCAGGACATCAGTGAAGTAGTGCAATAAACCATGAGAATTGCTCTGGCTATAGAGCAAAGAAAAAAAAAAAAGTTACTATCAGGCTCTGTGAATGTTGTTTGTTAAAACCCACATTGTTTGAATTACCAGATGAGCCTTTTTATGGTGACCATAATATCAGTATTGCTTTAATTTTTCTCATGTGTTGAAATAAAGAAATATTCCTGTCTGCTAGTGACTATAAGGGAGCTATAAGTTCCTTGAATAAGCCTTCTCAAAAAGCCCTTTGGCCAAGTTCTGCTTTAGAGAACTATACTGAATTGAAAAATATGGAAAGAAAAAAAAAAAGTTTATTTTAATTTGGTAATCTTTAGTCTTTCTTCAAAATTTCAGCTAATTAGTTGACTTTTAAGATTTCTGCATCGCGCGGGTTGTGTTATTTCTGTTCTCACACTTACTTGTGACCTTACCCTTAAAGTTACCCTTACCTCTGTTTTCTCAGCTTGACACACTGCTATGTTGAGGAGTAACCTGGGGGCTACTTATCCAATCTCAGATCTCTTCAACATTCTGGTGGAGGTGATAAAATCTACCACTGTTGTAGCACTGCTCAGAGTTTTTTACCAATGATGAATTAAACTGATAGCACTGAAAATTATGACATCTGAAAAATCCAAGAGAAAGGGCTGTAGAAATTGGCTGTTGCAGGAGAAAATCTGTAAGTCATGGCAAAGACTCTTTTCATTTGAAGTATAGGATATTGGGAATTTAATTATCATCTACAATTCACATAAATGCTTTCACCTTAACAGCTCATTTCACAGGGGTGGTTATGTGATCCTTCTGTGGAGATGGATGTTAGGTTGGTTCCCTATGTGATAAGTATAGTGCAGGAAAAGGGACTAGGAGACAATGGTAATCTGTAGTTCATCAACTATTTATATTTTTAAAGACTACAAAACCAGTGATTCTCACTGTTGTACCTCAGAAAAAGGCTGAAGCTTCACTGCTTGTTTCACCTTTCCGGCCATAAATGGATGCTGACAGTAATCAGCAGACAGTGGGTGCTTTCTGAGCATGCTTAGTGGGGAGGCTTTCTTTTTTTTTCTTCCCAAAGCGCAGTTTCTATCTTGAGAAGAGAAGGAGGGAGCTGGGTTGTGCTGCATCACTCTCCTCGCAATCTGTTCTGGCACAACTCCCTGTGCTGTGCGAGGGAGTTCAGCCATCCTCCAGCGTTGCCTTTGGATAGGAGTTAGGACTAATGAAGACTGAGGACTGAAAGCACTACAGGAGAAAGAGGTGAAAATATTGCCTTGTTTTTAGGAGGTGAAGAATGAAAATATTGTAAAATACAACCCCTTGTTCTGTACAAGACTGATGCTGGAGTGCAATTCATAGCAAGGTATGAGTGAGAAGCCTCAAAGTCCCTCATTTTGATGGTCCAGGTAAAATGCAAGAAAAGCCAACAATACAAAGGAAATCTTAAGTGCTGCTGTTTGAGTCAAGCAACCTTCCTTGCCTGCATCTGAGAGACTACTCTTCACCTAGCTTAGCTGACTATAAGCTTTGCTTTATCATCATTGCTGAGCCTCCAGTTGGATGGGGTCCTAGAGCTAAAAGCCTGAAACTTCCAGAGAAGGAGGAGCACATTTGGCAGGAGTTGCTGATAGTATAGCACCTTTCAGGGCAACTTGCTTCTGAGCAATCAAACTGGAAATTTCTTCAGACCCTGGTGGTACGGACTGACCTTGTCTTCTGCAGCCACCTGCAGAGCTCTGGTTTTAAACCAGCTTTTGAGCTCATCACGCCGCCAAGGCGAGTAGCACAGTGGGGAAAATCTTCACTTGTCTTCTTTTTTTCCGCTCCATTCCCCATTTACACTTTATGGAAAGCTTCATGGATGGCACTTTCCCTTGGGCTTACAATAGCAAATTAGAACTTAAAGCAGGGGGTTTTGCTGTGTTTGTGCTCTTCAGTGTTACACACTGTGCTGAGCATTCTGATAAGAAGCGGGAGAAACCACAGTGGGCTGGCAGCAGTGTAGTCAGAGGCTACGCTTCTTCCGAGCTGCCGGGGAAACAAGAGGCAGCACAGCTATTCAGGGCAGGGCCAAAGCTGGGAAAAGCAGGGCTGCGACAGCTCCACTTATCTCGTGTGGCTCTGTTCTTGCAAACACGTATCGCAAGCCTCTGGTGACAGTGTTACTATAGAGACGATGCCCTGTGCCACTCGCCCGTTCATTGCAGTCAGGAGCTTGCGTGAATAAAGTCTGCCAAAAGATTTCTCCTAAGTGTTTTCTCTAAGATGGAGGGTTTATATGACATGTAAATATACATTCAGATGCTCTCCTTATTAGTCGTTACACAGGAATTTTGCGGATTCCTGATTTCCCAAAGCAGAATTTCAGCTCTGCTTGAATTTTTCCTTCACAAGATTGACTTAAATGACAGGTTAATACTGTACTCCCCCAACCTGTGCATGGCCTCACAACTCTCTGCCTCCAGCACTTACCTATTTTTACTGCAGCACAATTATTGATCACAGTTATGCTGATTTTTTGTGTGCGTGTGTGTGAGGTAATTATTTTACTAAGTGCTACATCAAGTACAATACAAGCAAACCAACAGACCACAGGTAAGAAATCAAATCACATCTTCTGTTGCCAGCTGGTCCCTCTCCTGTAATCCACCTGAGCAAGACATGTGCAAAAGCAAGCCGTTATTAGATGGCCACCCAAACTTTTCTACTGCTCAGCCAGAAAGCTGAAATTACCATTGCATTTTACAAATTCCCTTCTGTGTTACAACGAATTGCAGACTTGTGGAATTTGAGCTGTGTTTCCAGCTGGGTTTCAAAGGATGTGAGACTGGCGCGATCACAGTCTGTCTGTCCGTCTCTCAGCTTCCCTCCTTCCTCTTACCTCTGACTTCTCGACTTACAGACAGGTTTCAACCAAGTTTGAGAGAGCGAGTGATGGTGCAAATACAACTAAGTTCTTGCACATATTATCAGCATTAGTGGCAGGGTATAGAGAGACAAATTAGCATCTCTGTTTCAGAGAAAGTCTATAAAATGTGATTATTATATGCTGTTTGGCAGTAATCTGTGGCTAGCCCGTGGCTGTATCCTACTCAGCTGTATGTGTAAGACTTGCCTAGACTCAGTAGGCATACTCACGCAGGTGGCAGTACCATAAAAAACAAAGCCAGGGAAAGCCAGGGTCATTGTAGGGGGATCAAAATAAAGGGGCAAAAGATGTCAACAGGGGCTGAAATCATCCTTCTTAGAGTATTTAGTATCTTGTAAAAGAAAGTGCCTGTTCCTGCAATTATGTGAACATGAGACTCTGCTTTCATTTAACAACAGTTTCTAGCTTACATGTTTGTTATGAAAAGCTTAGAAACAAGACCTGTGAGTTTCAAAAGGCAAATTAAAATAAAAAAGCAAAAAACAAACAGAAACAAACAACAAAAAAAAAAGAACTTTAAAAGTTTCTCTTTTGAAACGTCATAGTATTTTAAAAAAAACCTCTTAATCTGGAGTAAGAGGACAGAATGTATTCCTAATTCAGTAAATAAACTTGTTTTAACTTCATAAGACAGGATCTTTATCTAATGCTCTACTGAGTATGGTAACACATCTGCAATCAAACTGTTTACTTCCTTGAGTACCTACTATCCTGCTATCCTATGTGCTGCTCTACAAGTAGAATGGTTGGCGTCCAAGGAGCTGATCATATGAGGAGGAAAATTTCAAGCAAGCAGTGAGCTTGTTTTTGAGACAATGCGTTTGTTCTCAAAAAAAAAAAAAAAAAAAAAATCACTTTACTGAGTTTGTGGGAAAGTAAGTCAATAAATCTTATACATAAAATACTGGCATGATGCTTATGATTACCAAATACTGTATATAGAAGTAATAATGAACGAAAAGATAAGCAATTTTGGCTCTAAAGATAGAAACACTGCTTTACTATATTTAAGCTTCATTTAACTTCAAGTTTGGAAACAATATTTTTCTTGCATGTAAGCTGCTTTTAAGTTACAAATTTTAAAACCCTTTCCAGCTTTCATACTGTGTTATCTGAAGACTGAAGGTGCTGAAAAGTGTATGTCTTTTTTATAGATTTTATGTATACTTAGAAAGAGAAAGCCATAAAAGCAAAGTACATTAACATTTAGAATCAATGAAAAAAAGTTGACTTTTAACATTCTTATTGAAATGTGAAGTTCTTATTAATACCTTGAAAATGATTGAGTCAGATTCCCAGAACACTGCAGGGGCACAAATCCCACAGACACAAACCTGTTCCGTGTTACTCACCGATGCTCCCTTCACAACCACGGTCACACAGAGGTTTGTCAGTGACTGCCTATACTGCGTGTTGGATTTCCCCCTTGAGCCTCACTGACCATGCAGGCAGTTAAGCACACAGAGAATATATTAGAAGACCAGGGCTTCGGTCTAAGTACTTTCATATTTTATTATATTATGTGTTCAACATCAAGGAGGGTGCACTACCAAATGGAGGTCAACTGCAAAGATGCTCTGAAGCTTGAGCTGAATATGTGACCAAGAAGGTGCAGAGACTTGGGAAGGTTCAAAAGTTGCTCTGCACTTCAATTGCATTGAATTGTGTAATGAGTGGGAATTTATATTTCTCCACATTTTATTTGGGAGTTATCTTAGGATCCTAGAATCATAGAATTGTTTAGATTGGAAAAGACCTTTAAGATCATTGAGTCCAACTGTTAACCTAACACTGCCAAGTCCAACCACTAAACCATGTCCCTGAGCACCACATCTACACGTCTTTTAAACACCTCCAGGGATGGCGACTCCACCACCTCTCTGGGCAGCCTGTTCCAATGCTTGATAACCCTTTCAGTGAAGAAATTTTTCCTAATATCCAATCTAAACCTCCCCTACAGCAACTTGAGGACTTTTCCTCTTGTCCTATCACTTGTTACTTGGGAGAAGAGATCAACACCCACCTGGCTACAACCTCCTGTCAGGCAGTTGTAGAGAGCTATCAGGTCTCCCCTCAGCCTCCTTTTCTCCAGGCTAAACAACCCCAATTCCCTCAGCCACTCCTCATCAGACTTGTGCTCTAGACTCTTCACCAGCTCTGTTGCCCTTCTCTGGACACACTCCAGCACCTCAATGTCTTTCTTGTAGTGAGGGGCCCAAAACTGAACACAGTACTTGAGGTGCAGCCTCACCAGGGCCAAGCACAGGGGGATGATCACTTTCCTAGTCCTGCTGGCCACACTATTTCTGATACAAGCCAGGATGGTGTTGGTCTTCTTGGCCACCTGGGCACACTGCTGGCTCATATTCAGCCGGCTGTCAGCCAACACGCCCAGGTCCTTTTCCATGGGGCAGCTTTGCAGCCACTCTTCCCCAAGGCTGTAGAATTGCATGGGGTTGTTGTGACCCAAGTGCAGGACCTGGCACTGAGCCTTGTTGACCTCATACAGTTGGCCTTGGCCCATCAATTCAGCCTGTCCAGATCCCTCTGTAGAGCCTTCCTACCCTCCTGCAGATCAATGCTCTCATCCAACTTGGTGTTGTCTGCAAACTTACTGAGGGTGCACTCGATCCCCTCGTCCAGATCACTGATAAAGATATTAAAGAGAACTGGCCCCAGTACTGAGCCCTGGGGAATACCACTTGTGACCAGCCACCAACTGGATGTAACTCCACTGACCAAAACTCTTTGGGTCTAACCATCCAGACAGTTTTTTTACCCAGTGAAGCGTACACCCGGCCAAGCCGTGAGCAGCCAGTGTTTCCAGGAGAATGCTGTGGGAAACACATTCAAGAAAAAAATCTTAATTTACTGTACATTCCTCTGTGGATCTATGGCATACTTATTATTGATCAGTTAGTCTGTGTACATTTAAATCTGAATAAGATTTACAAGACTCCAAGGACAAAAAAGATTAGAGAATATAATGCAGGGAGATAGCAGTGTTGGCAGTGCAATATGGTAGATGTGTGGTCTTTTCTGCTTTCAGTGTCTGTAACCGAAATACATATTGGCATATGTACAGCCAGGATTTTTTTTGCTTTTTTTTGTTTTATAGGTGTCTCCAATGAGATTCCTTTGCCTATAGGAATCCAGCAGGGAAACTCCACTTAAAAATTAATTTATGCCTTAACTGCAGATATGGGTCTCTAGCTTCAGGAGCACATCTTTCAAAATCTCTGCTCTCGTGCTCCCAGAGTTTGATGCAGGCCTGACTTGCATCAGTTTGTAGCACTATTTTCAGAAAACATGGTCCTTTATCTACTGACATGAAAGCACAGTAAATCCTCCTGCTGCACATGTCTATAGATGCCCACACACATACTTGTGCTTGCAGATGCTCACCATTTTTCTCATCCTGTGCATGAGACTCAGAGCATGGGAGCAGATGTCAAGCTGAGGTTGCAGCCAAGTGCCATCTCTTCACAGAGCTGCTGGCTCCTTCCTCACTGAGGAGTGTGTGCACAGAACCGTGGGACAACAGGCTGATCAGTGAGGTTGGCCTCATTTGGCGCTGATGTCCCAGGGCTGGAGAGAGCTGGGGACACTGTGCCTGGAACCTAAAACCTTACATGAAGCAGGTGAAATATTCCCAGGAAATACAACTGCAATGCTTGAGTGTTTGTGATTGCGCATGAATACAGTCCTATTATTCTGAGACTGGATATGAATTAAACTTTTGTACACATAGTCTGAAATTTATAAATGTTGTATTGTGACCTTGGAATATGTAACTACATTAGGACTAGTCAGCAGGACTCTCAGGATAGAAATAATGAAGAAAAATGATGTAATGAGGATGAAAGACCTTCCCACAAACTCTTGGGCATTTGTTCAAAGATGACTTGGTGAACAGCTGATACAAAGGTCTTGGCTTGATCTTCTGTGAAGTTCAGGAAATAGGTGGTGAACTGCAGATTAAAGAGCAGAAAACTTTTGCTATGTAAAAAGTGACTAATTTGCAAGAGTTGTTTGGGAGCTCTTTCGGGAATTAGACAGCTTGTCTAGAGGCTTTCCTCTTCTTTTTATCCTGCTCTGTTCCTATCATCGGGTTGATCAATACATTGTTTTAAGGAATCTACCATATTCACCATCAGCCACAGACTCACAAAGGGAATAACGTCAATACTGGACCCAGTCAGGCCTCCTGGGTAAGGATGATCACTGTTCTCATTTAGCACTTAGCATAAAAATGGGAAAAGAGCATGATGGATTTTCTGAAGGGATAGCATTGCAGAGAAGATAAAAAGCTGAGTTGCAGCTATTTGCCTAACCATGAACTCTATTAATTTATAAAACATCTCCATTCCAATTTTAATTAGAAATACGTTTAAAGAAAATAAACCTCGTTTGTACCTGGTGCATAGAATTTTGTGTTAATGCATTTACTGATTTGCAGTCTGAAGTGTAGAAAAAATAGTACAAAATCACATACCAGAGGCAACGCTCAAGGCAAAACTGCTTATAGGCCCTTGACTTATTAAGAACAGAAAATCAATTTTCCTTCAAACACCTTATTGGACAGTACTTGTAAGCATCCTAATAATGGCACTATTAATGATTTTGTACTGTGAGTCTCTGGTTCATTGTACAGATCTGGAGAGACCTGAAAGCTAAGTAAAGTCCCATCAAACTTTGTCCATTGAGAAAGTAAAACCACATGGCACAATCTCCTTCTCTTCTGGAACTGGGCTACCTTTGCCTTTCATGCATCAAGACAAGGATTTTTAGAAATCCGGCATAATTTGCATACTGCTTAGTATATATTCACCATAAGCATTTATATCAGAGGCCATAGTCAGAAGGCTTGTCTTTCTCCCCTTCCAGTAAAGTCAACGCAGAGGTCACTGACCTCCCCAGCTGCAAATAATACTTCAGTAACCTTTCTTGCTACTCTGGTTGTCCTAAGCACCGTAACAATGACAGAGTGGTTGTGCAGATGCCACCTTAGGAAGAACTAAACTGCAGTGCTGATATGTCTGAGGGGAATAACTTTTATTGAAGAGATATAAAGGCAGCAATGAATTATTCAGTCATTGTTTGCACATTTAAGGTACCTTCCATTATTTCATTAAATTTCAGTTTTGATACCAGTGAAACTTATTTGACAGAAAACAAAACTTTTATAGGATGACCTGCATTACAAAATGGCTGTGACCTGTGTGTGTTGCTGGAGAACAACCAGGTGATATTTGTGTGAACAAACCCAAATCAATATTATAGGATGAGGTTATGGGTCAGTGTCTACCAATATGTCATGGACGCAGAGGAAGAAAGGTAAAGTAAATGAGCTTTCTTTCATCTAAAGTATACATCAATGTTTCTTCCCTGGGGGCATCCTGGCAGTCAATGAATGTTTCAAGAAGCAAAATCAAGAGGTTTATCTCCAGTCATTTTGTTAGCCACCTTTTTACTTGGACAGTTAAGTTTAGATGAAACTTATCAATGAGACCACTGAGCAAGTGATAAAGTGTTCATTCACTTCAGCTGGGCTTCCTTTACACACCAATGGTGGATATTCAGTATGCTCTAAAACCCAATGAGTTGTCATCAGCTGAGCATCCAAGATTACTTCAGCCTTCATTCAAAATTAGTAACTCAGTCACTTTCCATATACAATAAAAAATTTTAACATTATAAGCTTAGGTAACCACATTTAATTTTTAGACATTTAATCCAGTGTCCTGAATGGAAAGGTTCAGCACCCTCAGTCCCCACTGCAACAAGCAGAGGAAAAGGGGTGCTCCTGCAGAGTGCTGCTCACAGCACCCCAGTTAGGCTCCTGCTCTGAACACCATCTCATCCTCTCCTGGCAACACAAGGAAAAGACAGAGATTTCCTTCCTAATCTAGAAGCCCAGGTATGGTGTCTGTCTTTTCTTTCACAGTGTAGTTTTCAAACTTAATTTGTAATGGCTATTGTTGGGAAATCCTGATGCGATCGTTACCCAATGTCCATGCATGCAGCATAAGTAGTAATGCACAAGGACAGACATTTTATTAAGGCTGCAATGAAGACAAGAGATGCAGTTATTGTGGTCTGGACTGGAGAAATGCTACAAATTTTAACCTGCTAGTATCTTGAAGCTGTAAAACAACTAGATCTCAATTCTCATCCCATTAAAACAACTGACATTTTTGCAGTGACTTCATTATGCCCCAGATTAGACCCAGTTTGAGCTAAGGCTTGGAAGAGTGCACAAAAAAATTTGAAAATCAAGGCAATAATTGATTAAACTGGACATCAGAGGATGAAGTGTCCATATTGAAGATAGCCCATTTTCTGGAAATGTAACCTTTTAGAAAAGGTTAAGTCAACTGAATGCAAAAATCTTAAGTATTTCAAAAGAGAACACTAGAAGCTATTTGGGTCAATTCACATATTGCTATAGCCCCCCTATAGCACAGATTTAAATCATGTGGCTTACGCACACCCTAGGCATACCCTGCACTCACCCAAGGATGCTGCTTTTTATTGGCTCTTCCTCCAAGCCTGAAACACCTGCAGTCAGCCTCAGCTTATAAGCACCCACAGCTGCTTTTTGGGGCCCTGCTTGGGATCTATTGTTATAACTTGAACCATGTGTTTATCCCCATCATCCATTAAACCAGCAGCAATGTTCACCCCTGATCATTATCACTTAAGTCAATATCAGTCTAGTTACTAAGCAGATGAGGTCTTACCAGCGTGATTAGGATGTGATAACTGCATAGCTGCAAGCAAATCAGATCATTCCCTACCACTATCCATGATATGTGTAAAAATAATTCTTCCAGGTGGTTCAAAGTAGTTGGCTGTGTGCCTAACAACTTATCTAGGCATTCTGGGATTGCATAATAAAATACTACTTGTCATGTCTTATTGCTTAATTATTGTTATCAGCTTCCAGAATTTCAGTAAACTAGACGCGCTGCATAATGAGGTTATACTAAGCCAGAGGCATTGTATCACAAGTATAAAGAGAGCTATACTACTATATTGCACTGGAGATACTCTTTTCCCGACACAGTAAACTTTTCAGTCTTTTATATTTTGCCTGGAAAACAAAAAACACAAAAAAACTCCAAACAAACAAAAAAAACCCAAACAAAACCCCCCCGCCAAACCAAAACCAACAAAACCCCCTAGTTTACAGTAGACTTTTAGTCAGTGTGCCTGGATCTTAACTTCTTAGAGAACAATAAACTCCCTTTGTTAATATTATCACAGCGTGCTTAAAATATATCTGGAGAGTAGATTAGGAGAACCCTCAGGCTAGGAGATAACAAAAGGGAAAGCAAAAGGAGAATGATCATCCTCTGATGTTATGAAATCTCACCTTCATTCATTTGCATACTGACAACATCTCCCTGTTTTTCGAATCAATGACGTCAAGAACATAAATGCTTAAGGTAAAAAAATCCAAACAACTGAGTAACATTAGCAGAAAATTCCTTAAAAGCAAAGTACACATGTAGGAAATTGAGCAGAAGAAAATGAATGTAAACAAAAATACAGAGAAGAAATACTTCCGGTTTTGCTGTTCTCTAAGAACTTATACCTACCTTTTCTCCTATGTATTTCAAACAGCTTTCCACAACCTGTTTGTAAATGAGAAAACAAGAGAATCATGAAGGTCAAATACATGGTTTAATATAAATACCTCTATGTGACAAATGTAAAATACATTGTTTGCCTTGGCAGGTGGGTTTCTCTCATTCTTTCAGAATTACCTAAGCTTACTATCCTCACTGAAGTAAGATTTTATTAATTTTTACTGCCATTAGCAGTAGAGAACAAATTCAGGTCTTGGAAGATGAACTGGATTTTATTCTGGTTTATTTATCATCAAAAGAACTGTTAATTAAATTCTCAGTACAAAATATCACTGTAGATGCATCAACCCAAAATAACCCAGCTTAGTTTTCAGTGTTTATTAGATTCTGGTGTATGTTTTTCTGCTTATGCTCAGGAAAAAATAGCAAAACAAAACCCTAAAAAAAGCTTTTAAATAGGAATTTGTCTAGAAGCCACTGGAAAACAATTCTCATGGAATGAAAATTTTAGTGGCTACCCCTGATGAGACAGCAAGGCAACACCAAGTTGGAGATAGGTCAGATGCCCCTGGTTAGTCCTTGTGCACTTGCTGCTGGTGCAATAGTGGATGGACAGGCCAAGGCAACAGTGGCAAAATGCAGAGATAGAGGGAGGAAGGTGTCTGCAAGCAATCTTGAGAAATTTCTCCCCAAAGACATGGAGTTCAGAGAGACCACAGTGCATTCAGTCTGGAAAATGCTTACTCATGAGAGCATCCCATTAGCTTTTGGACTTGGAGCCAGAGCACATTGGCACTGCTTGAAAAGAAGTTGAAGAGCAGCACGCTGTATAGCAGTCCTGCAACGTGATGCTGTGCCCCTGCTTTGGACAAACAGTCCTCTTGATTACAGCAGGCAGGGTGTTGTGCTCTGTAGATGCATGGGAATCTTCAGGTGCCCTCTCAGGAGCTGTAGAAGACAAGTCAAAACATCTAGTCTGTTGTCAACAGGTTTAAATTCTCACTGTGGTAATCTGCACCTCCACAGGGCAGCCCATACATTTGATAAAGGATGAAAGTGGATTAAAATCATAAGGAGTTGCTTGTTAATTTTTGAAATCCTGGAGGTGGTTAATGAGTGCAATCAGTATAGGTCACCTTTCATTAGTGCCAGAGGACAAAATGAGAGGTGTTGCAGGGATCCTGAGAGTCAGAAGATGCCAGACGTGCTGACTGCGTGGCTGGTGCTCTGCTCCGTGGGGAACATGGGTAACCATTGCTGCAAGAAATCATTCTGCTTGTCTGAGGGGATGAAGTGACTGTTTTGGCCAGTGCCCACCTTGACTTACCCTTTGTGCAATGCCTTGGATTTTGCAGGGTTGGAGCTGAAGGGCAATTGTGTTAGAATCAACATTCTCCTTGTTTTTCCCCCAAATGATGAATTCCCATCCCACATCTGGGACACTGAATTTCCTGAGAGCACATGGGAAGAGAAGTGATCAGGTTTAACATTTGTTTAGATTCCTACTATATCTGTCCAAATCTCTTCCTACATCCTCCCATCCTTTATTTGTGTAATTACTTTCCAAATTCAATTGACAATGCCATGGCCCTCTTGCTAGTCACCTCTTTGCTCTTACTCTACCTTTCCTTCTGTCACGTAAAGGGTGTGAGTCTGCTGTGTGGCTGAGGGAGGCCCTACCATTGAGTCGCAAGGTTCAGAAAGGATCTCCTGGCTTTCTAAACTCCTTCTCAGAGAGGAGCCTAGGTGTGGCTAGGTCCAGTCTTAGTCCCAGACTTGGTCAATGGTTTATGGGTAAAGGGTTACATATAGCCACATATCAGAGTTAATGTTTGCCTGTCAGAGCCCCCTAAAGGACTTTCACTGGGAATGTTTCGCAAATTTGAAACAGATAGAAAGTTTATTAAAGTGACAGACATAAGGAGTTCAGAATTGCCATTGATAAATGCACTTACTGCAATAGCAGTAATATATGATTATAGTTATAAAGCTAGCAAAATACTATCCCAGGTGTTCTTCACCAAAGAGATGAAATCGTAATGCTTACCAAGAAGATGTCCTTATCTTGGGTGGAGGAGAAGGAGTACAGACTCTTTGGGGTCTTCAATTTCTTCTCTCCTCCTCCCCCCAGGGATAACCTCCTCAACATCTTTTATACCCCAACCTTAGCTGTTCCCTCCCTGGGGTGATGTTTAACATGATTTGGGTGGAGAGTCGAGGACTATAGTCATATANCCCCCCCCCCCCCCCCCCCCCAGTGCCCACAGCCGGAAAGCAGATACTAATAGGTATTATCACAGAAAGCCACAGAGTATCTGGGGCATCTTTCTCACCCAAAATAAACATGACTCACTTTTGATTTCATGTTGTCCCCAGTCAGAAACTTTTCCTCTTAAAAAGATTTCACAGTCCTTGATATTTACCCCTTTTCTGGATACTAGCACAGTATGGGCTTTGTCAGTCAGCAATGCCCTTCAGAGCCAGACCAGCACACTAGCCACCTAACTTGACTTTCTGAAAGTAGCAAAAAAGCTTATCATCAACCCTGATCATGCTTGGAGCATAAAACCAAAACCTAGACTTCAGAGAATATTTCTGAGGGAGAAAATAGCTCTTTGTCCATTTTTTTATAACTTCATCAATGTCCTTTGTACTTTGTCTCCCAATCTTCTCTTCTTCTATTCATGACTCTTCTCAGTACTCTGCACTGTGAGGTGATTTTAGCAGTTTTCTTCTAGATATAGTTTTACTGGTCCTTCTACCATGGTCTTAATTTAGTTTTCTATAAAAGTGGCTATAGACAGCTGCTTTATACTCCCCACTGAGTTTGTTAATATCAAGTGAGACTGAGACACTAATTGAACCCAAGGAAAATGTTGTGGTCAGACTGGAAGCCTGAGCCTAAAGCTTTCAGATGTTGGAAAATGGAAAGGTAATCAGAGACTCCTCTGGAAATAAGGAAAACTTTTCATTGAATTAATCATCTGGAATTATTTTAATTCTATTAAAAATAGAATGTGTGAATGTAGGAATATAACGATGAACAATTTTATGGCCCATGGGTCATAAGGAATTGTTTGAGTGCTTTTTCTCCATGATGACAAAAGCTACTGTGACTGAACTTACCCAGTGCAAATCCTCCAAAGAAAACATGCAGTGCTTTGGTAAGGATGTCCAGATAAATAACTCTGTTCCTCAATTTCTTAGTAAACCTATTTCCTGTTACAGAGTTGACACATTATGGTTTGCAGAACCAGGATTTTCTCAGTGACACATGAAAAAACAGCTCTGACCACATGTTGCTAAAATCCAGAGCCTTTGTATTACTCAAAAGTGGAGATTACATTCCGTGTATGCAATAGAATTCTATGACTTTGCTTGGAAAGGATATTTGTTCACATCTTTCCACAAAATTGAGTGCAACTGCAGCATATAGTGTGTTATCCCAGAAACAGCAACATTTCAGTGCTGGAAAAAATTAGTCCTGTATGTAAAAAGTTGTAGTTGCAGAATTACTGGAAGGAGAAAGAGGCTTTCCATATATCATGTACATGATATATACAAATACATATTATTGTACACCATAATGACAATATAATAGCTGCTATCTCAAAAATGTGTATGCAAGGTGACTGCAGTAAAATATCAGATCTGGCTAATACAAATCTTTTCTTCCTTGAGTTTTGAAGATCTTTTAAATTTGAAATTCAAAAAGTTGTTGGAACCAGCATAAAGAGAAGTTGGAAAAAGCCCACAACCAAAGAAGTTCAACCTGTCTTGGGTAAAACTGAAGGGAATATTTGGAAAAGAACATTAAAAATAATGGTTGTTTTCTGCATTTTGAAATTTGCTTGGCTGTGGATCTATATTTTTACACTGGAAATCGTACTTTTCAGCAACAGTTTTAACCTTGTTGTCGTGCCTTTGCAAGTAATGAAGAAGAACAAAACTTGTCTATATTTCAGAAATATTATAACAGCACTCTAGCATTACCCAAAGAAGTTATCATGCAACATCTGGCAAACAGGATATCTGACAAAAATCAGGACAATTCTTAGGGACAAATCATGGCAGACCTTGTCTGTCCCATGGCATGGTTCTGTCTCCACAAGGACTCTTTGGATACTGCTGTGGTGGGATCAGCTGAGACTCCCATGGGCGCAAGGCAAACACTGATGGTGACCCCCTGTGTATCAGAATGCACAGTGGTGGTGGTCCATGCCCACTCCCAGGACAGCAGCCCTTTAGCAAAATGCTCAGCTTGCTGCCCTCTCTGGGCAGCCCTGCTGCACTGTCTCCACTCAGGCCATTCACTAAATTCTGCAGTATGACCCTTAGTCAGCACATCCCAACCTACTGCAAAATACTGATGACTAGGAATGACTTATTAAACTGAAGAGCAGATAAACTAGAAAGAAAGAAAAGATCAGAGGAAAAACATCCTTAAATCTTCTTTACTTTTTCTCAGCCTATTGGAGTACATGCAGCAGACAGATAAATAGTAAATAGAAACCAAAGGGGGGAAAAAAAAAAAAAAAAAGAGCACCAAAATGATGCTGCAAAATTGTACCAATAGTGATGTTGCTATTAAGCCACAATAGAAAGTGCAATAACACGGAAATGAAGCAGATGGTCAGTCTTGTAGGTGGCCTGAACGAACAAGTCTGGAATTTGTTTTGAGAGACATGTAAAATTAAGTTAACCATTCCTACTGTTTATTCTGTAAGAGTATCAAGTTCTATGCAAAAAGTATTGAGGTTTTGTTGTAGTTGAAATGGTTAAAGAACTGGATTATTGTGGCAGAATGACTAAAACCTGTTTAGGCAATATCCGAGTCACAAATTATTCTCATAGGAATAGACCACATTTCATTGTAACTTACTACATATATATAGGTGAAATCCAGAGTCTCTGAAAAAGAACTAGAATGAAAGGCCACATCAAGACCCTTGGCAAGGGTGCAAAATGGTGTAGCACCCCACTTGCAGCTATGAAATATGTGAAATTACTGTGGCCTTGAAGAACTGGGATGTTCCCAGTGCAGGACCATGGTCTGCTGGACCTCTGCAGTAGACAAATCCAGCAGTTCTCCAGTTTCCATGTTCAAAAGTCTGTCAGTGCCCTCTATGAAATAATGCTTGCCTGGATTTCTTGCTTCCTACTCTCTGTGCAGTAGCAATATGCCATTTCTGTTGTAATGTGCTCAAGAGAACATGAGAATGGACCCTTGTAAAATAATAACAATCAGTTTTAAATCCTACTGAACTAGCAGAGTAGGCAAGTTCTGCAAAGTATTTTAAGGGATGTCTTAAAGCTAGATGAGAGTATAATATAAAATATCTACTTGCCGTTGGGTTTCCAGAGGCAACTTTAGATGATTCAGCATGGAGGGAAAACCAAAACACCCACGACAGAACGCCCTTTGCTCTAGAGCACCCCTGTGTGCTTTTGCCACCTGAGTACCTAGGATGGAGCAACATGTGACCAACAGCCCATTGATATTTTTCTCCTCTGAGCTTGCAGTGAGGTACAGGACTCACACCTGGCATACAAGATGGCTGGTGGCCTTCCAGCAGGGCAGACAGGTTTCAGACAGCCTGTGGCTGGGCTGAATACAGGTGGTACGGCAGCCAACACCACCTTGCAGGAGCTCTCAGCTTCCAGCTCCCCCCGAATTAAGTAGATGATAGTGTACATATAGCCATTCAAAATCCATGGCTTGACTCGCACCTGCCTCTTAAGTCAAGCTCTAAAACTGTCCTGAAGCATATGCTGAGCTTCTGGACTGCAGGGCTCCTCAGGTTGGTGAGACAGGAGATAAATTGTACCTGGTCCCTAGAAGCCAAATGTCATTCTGTAACTTGCAATCCTCCAACAAGAATTAAAACCCTGCAGAACGCATTTCCTGAAATCCAGACTATATCCCCAACTGACAGACCATTCTCCTCTCTCCTGTTCAGAAGGGTTCAGAACTGCTCAAAGGAGGCTCAAAGCTTCCTGATGCCAATTCGCATTGTCTTACCATTGTTTTTGCTGCTGCTGACGTTGTAATTGTACATCCAGCTCTGTGGTACAATGGGTATCATTGCTTTCAATGTCTTTATAATCATTTACTGCTGAATTTTAAGTGTCGTCCTAATTAGTAAACAGGATCTAATTACTTAAAAGTGCTCTATTTTCTCTCCAACAGTGGAGAAGTGATCTTCTTATTTTCATGCAAAACTGTGTGTTTTTTCATACCAAATTTCAGGATAAGTTTACTCAAAATCATTAATTTCTAATTTGTCCTTTTTTTAATAGTCAAGAGGAAATCCATTTTTCCATTTCTTTCTCACTGAAGTTAAATAAAGTAATTTTCTGGTTTTTACTTCTAACTTCTTTTTTTCCACTGAATAAAAAGAGGGAAATCACTCTGACAAAAAATAATTTACTTTTTCCATTGGGAACTAAAGCAAAATGTTACTTGGTGTTATTTTTCTCTCACTTCAAGAGAGAAAGTTGAAAGTGAGAGAAAATGTTATTTTTAAAAGCAATAGTGTTGCTTTCCTCACTTTTTTATTTTAATATTCAACTCCCTCTTTTCTATGGGGAAAGTGGGAGAAGTGGGAAACAGCTGAAATACCAACTGAAATGGGTATTTCACCACAAGCAAATAAAAACTTTCTTTCTTTTGCTGTTTAAAAAGTAATCATTAAAATCAAAGTAATATAATTTGAAATACTTGAAGTTAATGTCAGACAATTAATTTTTATTTGGCATGTAGTTAAACCTAAAGCTTGCCATCTTAAAAAGTAAAGTAAATATTTCCCTTCTTAAAGAGTCTCTCCTGGAGTCCAAGTCCCTGACTGCTCACTCAGGCAGAGCTTTCTCTGGTGCCCCTGGTCTTTGCCATATCACTGCTGCAGGAGAAGCTCCTTCAGCAGTGCCAGCCTGAGGATGTTAGGGATGAGGATGCCTCCATGCCTAAAACTATGGGGGAAGGGATGCCTCCCCACCTAAAAAAAATGGGGGAAGGCAAGAGGAGTTGTCTGTATGAACCACATGACCTGGTTCTTGCAGGGATGTGCAGGGCTCTTGACTAATCAGATCATGGCCAGCACCTGAGGGATGACACTTCTGCTCCGCTGGGGTCAGGGCAACCTGCTGACTGTCCCTCTGTGCCCGCGCTGCTGCTGCATGCTCTGCTGAGTTGCCCTAAAGGGGCAGTGCATGGAGGAGACTCTGGGAGGTAAAGGTTGGACCATGTGGGGATGGTGGAGCTGCTGACTGCAGGAAATGGGGAATGTGGGGTCACACATGGGGGAGTGGGAGTATAGAGAGTGACAGGAGGTCACATTGGGAAGGCATCAGGTGAGGTGCAAAATGTTATGGGTATTATTTGCTACAATATTGGTGGCATGTTCTTGACTTCACAGTACACCAGGAAAGACTTGTTCACTGTGAGGTTGATGGAGCACTGGCATAGGCTGCCCAGAGAGGTGGTGGAGTCTCCATCCATGGAGATACTCAAACTCAACCGAACACAGCTCTGAGCAACCTACTGCAGGTGGCCCTGCTTGAGCAGGGGGCTGAGACAAGATGATCTCCAGAGGTCCCTTCCAACCTCAGCCAGTCTGTGATTCTGCCACTCTGGTGTAGGCTGGCAAAGCTTCACCTCTAAAATATGTTATGCCTTCCTGCCTCTCCTTATGAAAACCTACCCGCTTTAGGAAACCGCTTCATGACACGTTGTGCAGTCCTCAACTGACGTTTCTCTCAGTGAAGACAGCCTTCTGAACCACTTCACTTTTAATGAAGTTCTCAAATTTGTCTGAAGTAATGCACATGGATATATATTTCTTTTATGCTAAGGGATGACATTTGGCCTTGGACAAAGAGCCAGCCTAAGGGTTTTTGCATCACTGAATCCTCATTTAAAACTTGAAGATAGGACTTGAACGAAACCTGAATATTAGTTGGTAACAAATGGCACACACCACCAAGAAGTATGTTCTAGTTTAAAACTTCAAGTTCTTTATTTGAAACTGCCTGTTTACTTTTAAAAATACCAGATCTGCAAGAAAAATACAGCTCTGCATCTAATGCTTGACTATTTTCAGTTGAGGGATACCAATTTGGTATCAAACATACTAAAGGAACAAAACCAAACCAAAGCAAACAAAAGCCAGACAGCAGTGGGTATCAATCATTGTCTCTTTAAAACAGCAAGACATGTTTCATAGTCCACAGGAGTTTTGCTGTTTCTTCTACTGAAGTGGTGTATCTCTGTGATTTAGCTGCAGCTAGGAAGCTGGTATCACTTTCAGTGAGGGTCACATGACACTGAGTCAGCTTTATACAGCTCTTCTCCACATTTCATCCAGCAGTGGATCTGTTGATATGCTCCATATTGCAGAATATAAATGGGTTTCCAGACGGGGAAAGATGATGACAAACAAAACTACCCGAGTAAGGTATCAACAGAGCAAGTCACAGTGTGAACACTGACCACGGAGCTGGGAACTTGCAGCTTCCTCAGAGACACATCCAGGAGGTTAAAGCATCTTTTCTTCTCTAACTTCCATCTCAGGTGAAGCAGCATATTCTTGTGAATAGATGAGGGCAGAGGTCTGCATACCTTGAAGACTTTTCTTCCAAAGGCAGCCTCTTGTCCTTAGGGTTTCAATGTGTGACACATCTCCCATCACAAGACAGTTTGACAGTAATAGTTCACCTTTTATCATGCCATGTTCTAGCTGCATATTATTTTACAGCACAGTATAAAAGAGGACTACCTCAGCAGGCTCTTTCAAACATTTCTGCATTACCTACCTGTATGTAAGCATTTTCTTTGATACAATGCATTCTTTTCACCTCTTTTCAAATTCACAGGCATTTTCCCGGTTATGTATGTCTTCTTTTTTTCTTAAAATAAGAAAGTGCTAAAAAGTACATATAATACATTTTGTGCACTGGTGTGCATTTCTCAGAGTAATGTATTTAACCTGCTGTGTTTGTGAGATAAGTAGTTAGTTTACCTTTATGTCTGGGAACCACTACCAGTCTATTCTGCAGCTAGTTAGTAAGACCCCTTGGCAAGCTCCTTCCATGCTCCAGAGACCAGCTGCTCTTGTTGGTGATTGAAATAATCCCAAAGCTATGTATGGCAGTGGGAGAAGCCAGAAGCTGGCTTTCTCCAGTGGGCACCATGTGGCAAGTCTCGAGGGTGTCTATAATGGGGAGTGGACATTATTTCTAGGTAGGCATCTATACTACTCCATGGAAACTGCTAGGATCAATGAAGAAACATCAAAATCACAGCTGGGCTCAGATGAACGGGGATATCCAAAGAGCAACACTCTGTACCTACGAATACCATGTGAACTTCAGGAGAACTGCTGCTAGTTCTTCTACATCTGCACCATCGCATTTGTTCTATCAGCAGTGTCAGCTCTAGTGAAGAATGACCACTGTTGTTCTTTATCACTGTGTCATCTCAGCCACCTGTCATGGCTGTAAAAATGCTTGTCCATACTCCGCAAGCTTCAGACTAATGGCAGCTCAGAAAAATAGTCTGCTTTGGATGCAACATCCAAATGCATTATGTTGTATTAGCCAAGACTCTCAATACTGTATTTATGAGGAGGAACTATTCATATTAAAAACCTTAGGTGCTATAGGCAGATACAAAGTTATGGACCAGCACCTACAACAATGGTGTTTCAATCCTTGTGGGCGCCTCTAGGCAAGTAAGACAAGTAACTTAGCAGTGACAACCTGAAATACATGTTAATTAGAATAAGTTCAGTGTGCCCTGGAACAAAGTACATGTTCTAAGAAAACAGGACTGAGGTATTGGTTCATCCAGGCAACGACTCTGTTTCTGAGCAGCAGGCAGTGAATTTGAGCAGTCAGTACCGGAAGGACCTGCACACAGAGGAAGTGCCTTCTCTGTCAGGGGCCAGAGGTAATCTTAAAAAGCAGGCTATAAAAGTTTATATCCTTTCCTAGGTCACAGTGAGATTTCTCCCACATCACTTTAGCTGTATAAACAAGACAGTGTAAACTAGTGCCTTGCTTCTGTCAGTAAAGTGAGAGGAACATCTCAGAGAGGCTGATTTATCTGAGTGCTCTATCCCATTTTAGAAGAGGATAAAACGCTTTTAGGAGGTGATTGACTTTAGCTCATGAGTGGATCTCAGTGAGTATTGGGGAGCAGATATTTAACTTTTATGTGGAGAGGAATGAAACCTTTGTTTGTGTAATTGTAGGTGTTTCCTGATAGCATTGGTCCCTGCAGTTGGTTGAGCCTGGTCAAAATTAGCTACCCAAAGCCCTTTTAACTTCTGGAGTCTTAAGAGTATGGGTTTCAGCAGATTGTCCAAAACCAGTGCTTTTCTGCTGTGAGCCATATATATCCATGGGCCTTGAATATGTGCAGAAAGGCTATGCTTGAAGTATCTTAAGTGAAGCACTTTCAAATGAAAAAAGGTAGCAAGAATATTTAGATAGGTTGTGTGTGTGAGGGAAGTATGACTTGAATTTTGCTGCAGTGCTACAGCGAGATACCGGAGACAGGACCCTTGGCCTTGGAGAGGGGAACTGCTTTTTTACCCGTCCGTGCCAAGGATGCAGCTGGAGCCCGGATTTCCCAGATGAGGTCCCCAGGTCTGCCAGGGCATCACCTGCGGCTCCTCACCGCCGTGCTTCAGGGCTGGGACCCCACGACGGCCTCGGGGAGCCGAGGCAGCAGAGCCGGACCCCGGGGCTGCCCAGCCCGGCAGGGTGACGCCCCGGAAGGGCACGGGGAGCGAGGGACGCGGGGTGCCCGAGGGGTCCCACCGCCTGGGCCGGGAGCGGGGCCCGGGGCGCACCCCTCGGCATCCCCTCGGCGCGTTGTTCGCCCCCCGCGTCCTTCCTGCTTCCGGGGGCCGCCGCGGGGAGGATTTGCCGCAGATGACATCAGCTGTGGGATGCTGGAAACGCGGCGGGGGCGGCGCGGGGCTGCGCCGGCTCCCCC
>VXBL01003897.1:127167-168348 GCA_013400195.1 Aramus guarauna
TTGTAGCTCAGTTATTTTTCTCCTGAGTGGTTATGAAACAGACAGGCAATACTGTATTGCCACTTACTTAATGAGTTTCAAATGGCAGCTACTTAATAGCTGGTAGCATATTCCAGCAGTAAGCATACTCCTACCTGGACTGGGATGCTAACAAGGAAAAGCTATGGATGAATTCTCTCTCAAGAGGCTTCAGGCTCTTGAAATGCAGATGTTCATATTTGCATGGAGAACCTACCTAGAGCTGCAATGGGAGACTGGCACTGCAGATCTAGTTTCTCTGCTCTTCCCCCTCTTTCTCCTCCCCATCTTTCAGTCCTACAACATGGCTTCTGCCATCACAAGTCCTGTCATTGCTGCTGCCTTGGAAGAGAATATAGCATGGGAGGTAGCGCTGACAGTAACATTCACAGCCTGAAACCCTGACAGTTACCAGCAGGAGTGTTAGCGCTAGTCTCACGGTGAGGGGTTGGCCACACACCTCTTCCAGCATCTCCTTGCCAAAGCACAACGTGATTTAACTCAACAATTTCATGCAAAGGCACGGTCAGGCATGTGGGGAGGGGCCACCAGACACTTCCTCACCTGCAGTCCCTTCCTTCTGCATTTGCCAGCTAATTTGTGTAAGTCTAATGATGTTCCTTTAGGAAAAAATATAAATCACTGTAATGTTGGTGTTCAAAATTGCAGCAGTGCCTAGACTTACCTGCAGTGCAACTGTGTGTTCATTATTTTTCAAAACTAGAAGATTTTTCAGAACAATTTCAAATCAAGAAAAGTATAGAAAAATGTTAAGCATGTTGTCCTCAGTTTTTTTTGTTTGTGGATTTGTTTTTTTATATTTAGTCATCAAAATCTTATGGAACAAGGTTATAAATTCGTTTTTTTGGCTGCAGTGATATTTTTTTTCTGGGTCAAATTTCAATCCCTAAAAATATATCATGAAATAATACATTTTTTGACCATATATGTCAAGTGTCTCACTTTCTAAGTAGCTGGGGGGAAATAGAGTAGGGAATAAAGATGTGCTGTTTAGTTTTTAGGAAAAAAAGATCAAACATAGCATTTTAAAATCTCACAGCTAGAATTTTGATACTTCATAAATAAAAGATAACTTAAATTTTAATTTAAAATATGAGATGCTTCAAAGCTTTTAAATGAAGAAGTCAGCAATTTAATACTTTGTATTTAAATATTAATTTGCAACACGCTAGGTGATGCTGTCTTTTTTTTTTCTCTCAGAGGGACAAATACAATGGTCCTGCAATGTGACTGAAATGTCCTTCGAGCGATTCACTCGTTTAGTTTTGTAAATCAGTGTATGACTATTTAAAAGTCAATTCCGAGACATCAGTAACTTCTCCTAATGTGGCTACTAGGATGTGAGACCAGCAGCCCTAAAGCTGGGGCCTTAGAGGATGGTGAGCCTTTGGAAAGGTGGTTTTCCTCTTGCTTGTGACTGATTCCTGTCCAGAGTGCTCTTTCTGAGCACCCAGCACTTTCCAAAAAATAGCTATGTGCCTTGAAAGGAAAGAGACGCTTGGTTTGGAATTTAGAAATATGCATATGGCATTAATGCAAATGGAGAAATGCTCAGTTAAAACTTCTAGTGCCCATGTGTTTTGTATTTTGAATTTTAGGAATCCGATCATGGGACACAAACTTGATTGAATGCAACTTGGATCAAGAACTGAAACTTTTTGTGTCTCGCCATTCAGCTCGATTCTCTCCTGAAGTTCGAGGTGAGTTTTTAGAAGTGTTTGACAAAGGTTGGGGGTTTGGGGGGATTTTATTTGTTTGCTTTTGGCTTTTTGGTTTTTTTTGGGTTTAAGAGCAGAATTAATAAATACACTCTGGAATTATATGGCCTGCTTTCGTTTGTGATTCTTTACAATGAATAATTTTTTTCCTTTCTTTTAAAATATGGCTTGAAAATTGTAATTTGTTTTAACTTTCTCACAACTTAACTTTAAAATAATCAGCTTTTTAGCTTAGCTTCATGTATATCACCATGATGACTTTGTTGGTAGATGTTAGTTTTAGGGCCACATTAAAGTTATGTAAAACTCACTTTTTGACTGAACAGTTTGTTTACATAGCACCAATCTAGTAGTTCCAGAGACCGAATCTTATTATGGTAGGTAGAGCTCATACAAAAGAACAACCTGAAAGGTTTGCTCTACAGTTTGATAGAGCCAGAAGTGGTGTCACAGCTGTTGTGCAAGCGTGACTCAAGCTCCATGTTTCTTCCCAAAGGGTTTGGACTCTTCTCTTTCTTGGTATGAAAAGCTGAGGGGTGGAGGGTCTACCTTGAGTTACAGGAACTTTCTTTGGCTTATATGAGGAAATTAGAAATTTACAGGGCTCATAACACTAAATCTCTTTTGCTGCCTTTTCTTCAAGCCTGTCCTTCCTTTAGAGGATTCATAAAATAAATAAAAAACCCCAACAATTTTGTGAAGTGTAAAATTTGATTTTGTTCTGGTTGCTTGGGAGCCAAATGTTTGGTAAGTTTTCTAACATCTCATTACTTTAACACAAATGCTGACTGAGAATGGGTGAAATTAATAGACCGTTTTCATGTAAAAATATATAACCTCCTCAAAGGAGTAGAGGTTGCTTTCATTGGTGAAATCATTGTGGCCACGTGCACGTTGACTAGTATAACCTAGTATGGAGGAGTGTTATAAATTCTAGCTCCAGAAACATCTCTTAAGTGTGGTGAAAAAGGGCTATGAAATGTATCGTGCTACTACATCACATTCCTAGGGTCATTTGCTATACACTGTTGATAAAGAGGTCCTGATGTCTTGCTAGCATGACAGCATTGACCTGATGGTTTTAAATAATACACCAAATGTCTTGCATAACTAATTCTTCCTCTTACAGCATAGATTATAGCAGATTTTGCCATATCTCCCCATATAGAGAGAGAGTGAAACATTGCTAGAATTAAGACCCAGAACCTCCCCCCGCAAAAAAAACCCAACCAAACAAAAAACCCTACCACCAACTCTGATTCTTCCCCTGGTTTGAAAACCAAAAGAACTAATGCAAGAGTCAACGCATGACTCATGGAAGTGAACTCAGGCCTAGAATACATTTCTTTCATTTCAGTTTAAATGTCACTAAGCCAATTCAACTTCTCAGTGACACTAGTTGCTTTGTTTTACAGTGAGGGTATTTTGATAAGTGAAATTAGCAGAATTTATCTTTAAGGAACACAAGATGCAATGCATCCCATTTTCAACGTGTATGTGTTTTACTTTAAAACTTCAGGGGGAAAAAAATACTCCTGCACTTCTTTAGCAAAAATACTCCAACATGTCTAATATTTTTTTGCTGTCTTGTTTAGATGATACATCCTGATACCATGGCATGAATTGAAATACAGCAAACACTCTGCTTTCGTATGATAAATGAAATAAGATTATGCACTGCTTTTTTTTTTTTTTTCAACAGAAATACTATAGAATCCTCTAGGAATTTTTCTCTAGAAATTGTGTTTTTCATTGATGTTTTTCCTTGTTTGTCTAGACTTGCCTGTTTAGTCTATCATTGTGTTGAATTACAGCTTAATTGCATGTGACTGGAATTCATCATCTCTATGACAAGCAGTAATGAATGTGTTTTTCACCACTGCTCAATCTTTAAACAATAAACTGCCAAAATCTATGTAGAAAGAGCATTAAGGGAACCTGAAACTTGGATAAAACGAACATCCAGGAATAAAGCTAGCCCCCTTGACCAATTTCTTGTGTAAAATTTTGTGAGGAAGCCTATTGGTACCTCCAGAATCCCACTGCACAGATCAGAGGATAATTTTTTAGAATTTTTCTCTGTGGTTCTCTGATGTTAAATCTGCTTGAGGCTCATTTGTATCGTCTCTACTGTTTAGTAGGAGGAAGGGGGTTTATTGACATTTGTTAATAAAATTTCAGAAGGTTTGATTTCTGTTACAGCACCTAAATGTTGAATTTTGAGTGTTTAACCAGTGTTTAAGCGGTCATTGCTCATACTAAAGAGATGATTCTAAGGATGTCTTCCTTTATGGTCCCAAACTCAGAAATTCTGCAGAATTTGAGTAACTAAGACACCTTTGTCCAAGGAAAGTAGTTCTGGATCTTGAGAATTTTGGTCATCAATGCCCACAGCTACATACTTTGCCAAAGTGGTGTATAACCCCATTGCCTTTGTCAAAGCAGATCTAAACTCAGTTAATTTCACATCTAGTAGCTTGCAATGTGAGCTCAGGGAGTTGCTAATAAAATCCTAAAGGGTGTGGGTTTAGTGCTGCCTTACTGAAAACAGCAGTTTATCAAAATTTATCAAGAGGACATGGGTACTTGTGCAAAACCTACCACTTAAAATGAAAGAAAGAGAAAAGAGCCAAAAAACTGCGACTAGAGTTCTCAGCTGCTATCAGAGCAGCATCACTAAGTGCCTATGAATTAATTTCACTTAAAATCAAGTAGTCTGGTATGCACATTTAGGGACATCCTATAACTATGATTCTTCAGCTGTTAGAGACTGTGATCGCTGGAATAGCTATCAGGTGGAGTAATTTTAGCTTATTATTTACGTTTGGAGAGGTTAATTTTAGTTGGCTACCAGACTTGTTTTGCGTCTCTAAGTATTTGTGCCTTGGAAGAAAGAAAATGGAGGCAGAATAGGAGGTGAATAGGGAACTGAGCTGATTCAGGCTGCTGCGGCTGTGAATGGTGTCCCCGTTGCTGCCAGCGGTGGGGCTGCCCAGCGGCACGAGGACCGGGAGCCCCGGTCCTTGCTGGGGCCATCGGGGGGGCCTGTGCAGTGCTCTCATCTGCTCACAACTTATGTGTTTGGGGGATTTTTTTGGTNGGGATGCTAGGATTTTGGTGGCTCTGGAGAGGGTTACAGTGTAACAGGCTGTATGTTCAGACACATGAATTGTCAAAGCCTTCCCTTCTTAGTACTAATCAAAATTCCAGAGTTGGGCTAATAAGTGACTTTATCTTTTTTTTTTCCCAGTGAATAAATTGTTGCACTTACGTGACAATCATTCTGGCACTTACTTCCATTTCTGCTTTTTTAGGAATGATCTCAAAGAAAATTAGCATGAATTTACATTGCTGCCAAAACACCAGTACCTGCTGATGCTAAGCTGTTAGTGTGAATCAGCAAAATGACAGAGAGGTTATTTTTAAATGCCTTGTATCACAAGTATACACAATGAGTTCAGTGGTCTTAGAATAGCCCATATTTTATGGGAACAGATTTTCTGACCTGTGTGAGGCAGCTACCAGAGGCATGGGATTAAGTTAGTTGTGAGTAATGATAGAATTTTAATTCCATTATGAAATTTGAATCCCCATTCCTCTTTACTAGAATGATAATTCAGCACATCTAATGGTATGTTCACAAGGATTATTTTGTTAAGGGTTATTTAACAAAAACTTAGAGAATTATAATTCTTAATTTGTCCCTTAGGAGACTCCTCAATCTTTCTTTCCTAACATTTTGTCTATGTGGAACATCTGAAACTGAAGACTTAAACAATGTTTTATTTTTGACCCTTGCCTAGTATCATTTACAGATGACCTACCTCTCGTAACTTCCGTCATGGATTTATAATAAATGTGTAACAAGAACATCATTGCCACTTTTTTTCATCTAGTTTCTGGTTGTCATGGGACACATTTTTCTCAGATGTCTGTTTTTCATAATTTTGTTAAGACTTACCTTTTTTTAATTGCCTGGATATTCTGTTACTGTCTGGTACAGTTAATCAATCACTTGAGAGAAATATTACATGTTTGTCATCGGACTTTATCGTGAGAAAAGACTTGATCCAAAGGCCACTGAAATAATTGAATTGGATTTAAGGAAATACTATCTGGTATTTTTAAGGTAGAACAAGGACCAAATTTTCACATAACGAGGGAGAAAGTAAACATTTTAACTTCTTTCTTGCCAGATAAAAATGGTGCTTTATTTGCAGTGAGTTGCCTACCACTGTACCACCAGTAACAGGATCAGACCCAGGGAAGAAGAGTAGAGACAAATGCAAGAGATGTGTTAGTGCTGGCCGCAGCTCCAGGTGCTGTTGGCTGTAGACTGCTGGGATTGTCCCATCGTACCTCACAGTCCTGTGAGGAGTTAGGCAAGATACACATTTCAGTCAGTAACACTCACAAATTGAAAGCTGGATAGTTCTGTAACAGAGGCCCATGCTTTTGCATCAGCCCCTCAGATGGTACCAACAAAAAGATACGATGGTTACTTTTGGCTTGTAGTTGTTGGTAGCAATCTGTTCCTAGAGTCAAGAAGAAAAGCCAGTGCTGCTGCTGGCCTGGATTTGCGTGCTGTCTGTGTGTGCAGCACCGGACATGAGTCTTCTGGTTCCTGTTTTTTCCACTGTTTGGAATTAGTCTGTTTATGATCCAAAACTAGTTGCTGATACAACATAAAATTCAGTTAAAAAAAAAAAAAAGTATTAAAATAAGTAATTCAGAAGCAAATCTGTTGTGGATTTCAGTATTATTTTTACGTTGCAACTTTATGTATTTTGTTAGTTGAGAGTTTGTCGATAGTGGTGAAATGAATCACTGTCCTGTGTCCTTATGTCCTGATCTCCTGCGTACCTGTATGTGAGAGATTCTGCCCATCAGACCTCTGAGAAGCTCAGGATCTTATTTAAAACAAACAAAACCAAAACATATTCTTAGCTGTGTAATCTCTGAGTGATTCTCATGAGCTATGGAGACTTTCATCTGGAAGTCAACTCCAGCTGCCAAAGGCAGCTTTTGGAAGCTGCCCCAGTTTTATGGCAGTTCTGTAGCTCTTCTGGAGAAATGACTGATCTCAACTTCAGCTCCCATGTCCTGAATCACAAATAAGCTTTTTTAGGTCATGTAAGCTCTTTATGGTGGATTGAGTGTCCCAGCCCCTGAGACACTAGAAAGAGCAAAAGTGAAAAACTCATGGATCAAGACAAAGATGATTTAATAGGTGAAGGAAAGAAGGGGAAAAAACAACAGGCAAAGCGAAGGAAATTTGTCATCACTTCACACAAGCAGACTAACGCCCAGCCAGTCTCCAAACAACAGCTACCTTGGACATTAAAAACTCCACTTTCTTACTTTACTCCAGCTTTTCTTGCTGAGCATGGTATTATATGGTATGGAATACCAGTTTGGCCAACTTGTGTTAGCTGTCCCAGCTTTGTCTCCTCCCAAATTCTTGTCCACACCCAACCTACTCACTGGCAGGTACAGTGGGGCAAAAGAAATCCTTGATGCTGTGCAAGCATTGCTCAGCAATAGCCAAAAACATTGGTGTGTTATCAACACTGTTCTAGACACAAATCCAAATACAGCACCTTACTGGCTGCTGTAAAGAAAGTTAAGTCCATCCCAGTCAGAGCCAGTAAACTCTTCTACAAAGGGCTCTTTCTTAATATTTGTATGTTTATCCTTTAACAAGAGCAGGACTCCAGTCTTGATTGAGTCCTTTACAAAAGACCGACAGAAAAAGACTAAAGTTTTCTGGATCACTGTAACTGTGAGGAAATTGGCATCACAAAAATTATCCCAGACACATGGGACAGACAAGACAGACTGGGAAAATATCAAAACAGGGAAGAGGGAAGCCTTGCTTTCGTATTTTTATGTTCAAGTCATGGGATTTTTTTTCTGGCATCATTATTGAATTTCTGGGAAATAAATATGGAATGAAGTTTGACAGACCCCTAGGAAGAGATCCCTACTAAAGGGGTCTTGCTTCTTATCTTGGAGCCTTGAAACTTCCAGCACACATCCTGGCATGGGTATGGTGGCCATCCAGCATGATTGCTTAACCTCAGGCTGTGTCCTGAAGTTTTCTTCGTCTTCCAGAACCTGCACAGAGTTTAGACAAACTGAAAAAAATTAATAAAAGATTATTTCCTATGTGACCAGTACCTTAAAAAGATACAGAAGGCAATGCCTTCAGGAGTATCTCTGGACAGAATTTAATGCTTGTTGCAAGCTAATAATTTAATGGCATTACTCATAATCATTTGTCTAGTACTATTGAATTTTTCAAACTTATCGTTACTAGCTGCAAAGCTCAGATTCTAAAAGTTCATTAGACTTGAAGGATTTAAATATTTTTCAATACTAATTAGGTTTTTGTACATTCAACATTTCCTAGCAACTTCATGAATTTTAATCCTTCTGTCCACTTTTTCAGTTGTATTACAGAATGCCATTCTTTCTACATTTCAGTACCACTATATATAAAAAAGCTTGAAATGGTCTTTTGTTTGTTTTTTATTGTGTCCTACAATGTAAATTGCTGGATCAGAGGAAAAACATACCACCTTTCAACATAACACATGGAAGACATGTAATTCACCAAAAAGGAATCCAAATGGAGATGCTGTATTATTTAAGTGACTCTTTAAAAGTAAGGCAGGGCTCCTTTGATCATAGGACTGTCTCAACTGCATAAATAGTTTGGCTGCACCGGTTGTATTCCTGCAGAGTGCCTAGTGGGAATAGTTGCTCTGCACCTAACAAGCCTCTTTACCTATTAAACCCTGTAATTACAACAAGTATTAAAATTTGACTCCAGCTTTGGTGGGAAAATGTGATTGTATGTCACGTAGGGGATTGTCATGTGGAAGGAGACCTTACAGACATTCTCTTTCTATGTTGAACAGGAGGATCTGATACTATTAATCTGTTAGGAGAAGCTGTTGAGTGGGGGAAAGCTTTTAGTAGGCTATGCTAATGGGTGTGGATTCTCCACAATCATTTATAGACAGTAATCACAGAAAAGAGGGGATGCAAAGCGTCCAGATTTCCTTAAACAGTATAGACTTACTCTTCAGTCCATTGAACAATACAATAATACAATCATGTGTTAGAGCTGTACTTACCTAAAAAGCTATAGTTTTGACTTCTGGATTGTTTCATGGCCTAAGTGCTCCCTTTGTAATTAAATTGGTTTAAACTGAAAGGAAATTCCAGGCCAAGGAATCAGTTTCTTACAGAGAATCTGGAAGAAACTGTGAAATTACTTGTGTCCTCCCATGCTTTTCAGGCCTTCCTAGAGTGCTCTGAGAATCCAATGAGTACAGTGCCTGCTGCTTTCCAGGGGAACAGTAGTTAGTGTGGTATGTTCAGCCCAGGGCAATGTTCTGGTCTGGCATGGTAACACTTTCTCGCTTCTTGTCTTGACTTGTAGTCGCAAAAAAGCAGGGATGACTTTAAAAGAAGGGGCTACTAAAAGCTTTCTTGCACTATTGGAAGTGAAAGAGTGGTGGTGCAAGGCAGCCCTACGCAGAGCTACCCTCCCAGCTCCAGATGAGCTGGTACCGCTACCCAGGACAGTGCAGCCCCATGCAGGTGTGGCCCCAGACTTCAGTCCCTGGAAGCAGAATGATCTCATCAGTGATGGGCCTCTCAGAAGACCATTAGGAGGGTCTCATCACATCAGCATTTTGCGTTGCCACAGATCTGAGCTGACAGGGCTTTACTACCATGATTCAGAAACAGCTTTGTTGTCTCTGCAAGGGCAGTTTTTGCATGGACAAGGCATGGATGAAAGGCTTTATTCTGTGACACTGATGTCCAAAACTATTTTTCTTTTTTCTGATTCATATTTTTACTTCCTCAGCTTATTTTAAACATTGTGTCCTATTCCTTCTGCTTTCCTAAAATGAGTGAAATGCTGAATTTTGATATCAGCAGATGTTTTCAAGACTACAGAGAAGCTTCTTCCTTTCCCCATGCTGTTCCTCCTGCAGTCTTCCTATAGGTCACAGTAAGTCACCGTAATTCAGTGGTAAAATGTGAATGACATCTTGTCAGTACTGTCCCTTCCAGGCTTGCTGCCCTTCTTGGAGCCACACCACAGCTAACAACAAAGGAATGTTTACTTTTTTAAGAGATGAGTTTCGAAAAAGCTGTGGTCAGGGATGTCTCTGCTCACAAATGATGTTTTGTAGTTTTTCCTCCTTCTACTTCTAGCTTCCCTCTGCTATTAAATATGTTGCAGGCTATTTGTGGCACTTCCAACTTTTTTTGTTGGTCTTTTGAGCAGATTGCTGTCTCTTTGTCATAGACTATTACCTTAATCTAGGCAACAATCAAATTAGATTTAGACCAAAGTCCTTGCTGAACCCCACCAAACATTCCATTTCTCTGACTTACTTGCAAAGATGGGACATGCTTAGAGAATATTAGGTCAATACTAGACCAACTGTTTTTCATTACATAGTCTGGGTAACCTGGTTGTTGGCTATGTGTGGTCTGGATACAACAGCAAATCTCATCAATAATCATTGGAGGAAAAAAAAAAAGAGAAGATATTTTCAAGTCAGCAGAGATGGTTCTCAAACCAGCAGAGAGGTAGCTTATGTGGATCTGCCTTGCCGTAGTGCTATGACAACAGTTACTGCTTTGTAAGTGGCGTTAGCAGGACAGGTATTCTCCACTAAGATGGCTATTTGCGAGCAAATCACAAATGGGCCTCGTAAAGCTTGGAAACATGGTTGCTGTACCTGATGGCACAGTAACAAACAGATTCACTGCTGAGTTTGATGCTTTTTCAGATTTTAGTGGCAAAGGTTTCGACTCTGAATATTCTCACCAAATATTTAAAGAACTCAAGAGTCATTTTTGATATCCTGTGAAATAAGAAGCAGCATAGGAAAGTACGAGCAATGTGAGGCTTCCAGCTCTATTCATATTTTCTCATTATCTCTGATGTCTTTTAAATTGTTATTATTTTCAAACATTATGCTTTTCCAGTACAAATTTAAGGTTCAAAACTCATTCTCGCCAAAGTTTCTACATAATATTATGGCATCATATCATGCAATTACAACTACTTGATTTAAAAAAACCCTTGAAATGAGCAATTAAAAAAACACCCAAAACCAAACAAACTAACGACCGACATAATGACCCTTTCTTTTGGAAATCACCTGCCATTGAATTACACTCCTTGGTGCTTTTTTTGCCAGTAGATGGCATTCTCAATGGCCATACTGCCATGCAGTAAAAGAGCATATACTGAAGTCAGTTTGAACACTTCTGTACTATTTTTAGCTCATAGTAGTTAATGTGAGACATATGTCTCTATTTTGCTCTGAGATCTTGCTTGGAGTTTAAATTTCAAACAGTTCAGCTCTGTTGCCTGTGAAGGACAAATCCCTCAATGTGAAATGAGCTCGGCAAACTTCAGATCTCTCATAGTCAACAGAGGAAAAGCAGAGTATAGCTCATGCAGGGTGAGAGAGCTCTCTCAGTTTGAAGACCACAGATAGTGATAATTTATGAAAATGCTTAACATTATATTAACTCTGCAGAGCCAGCAGAGAGAAAAGCAAGACCATTATACATACAGCTATATTTGTGCATAAAGTAGCACGTGGTGTAGACATAGCTGAGGAAATCAGCCTTACAGATCATGTATTCTCTGTATTTTCAGGATGTCTCTAACAGACCTGAGATTCCTCTGTTTTGAAGCTGCAATGTAATCACAGAAAAGATACAGCAGTGCCTCCTCTCCCATGCTGAATTTAGAGCACAGCATGGAATAAAATACCTGAGACCTAAGCAAGTAGACTCTGACTCACTCGTCAAGTTTAGTATTTCTCACGTTTTTCCCCTCTGTCTACGACTGTCTGTTAGGAATACAGTAGCATGTAGTTTTACAAAGCAATTCAGTATTATCTATCTGAAAATACTTGTTCATACAAGTTAAATGCCAGTGTGGCTTTTTGCCTTTCTTAGGGATGGAAAAAAAAAAATCATGGCTTTCTAAGTGACTGTAGAACACTTGATATATCCTAAATCAAGAGACCTGAAGTTTAGTCCTTAACTTTGCCCCTCAACTACATAAAGACTCTGGCTGTCACACTCAAATGCTGTGGACAATCCTTGATCTGGGTTACTCAGTTGCAGGGACGTAATGACATTTAATTCTTTCTGTCTTGCTTCAGCTTCCCATCAAGGACTGCTCTGCCAAGTGGGCCAGTAGGGAATCTGACGTCGGTGATTTATGCAGCATGGTCTTCATTAGAATTCAAAATGAGGCCACCAACTCTCTTCGAATAAGCTACCAGCCAGATGTTAGAAAGTAATCACTACAGGGATCACTCAACTTGATTTGAAAATAACACTAACGATGAAAAGCTGAGATTAGCCATTTGCCAATTTGTGTAACTCCTTCAGAATTCTGAGCTGTATTAAAAAAAAATGTGAGGACCATTTTACGAAACTGAACACCTGTGTACATCTGCATGGGCAAAACCTTTTGATATATGCAAATCCTGGTAAATGGACATTCAAATACTTTTCAGTTGATTTAATCATGGGCAAAGTAGTAGGGCTCTGGGTTCTCACTGGGAGCAGCTGTCTGTTACCACTTATTAAAAAAACCCCAAAACAACCCAAATAACAAACAAAAAAACAAAGCCCCCAAAACCATAGCCAGCAGTTTATCTTAAATTGTGATTACTACATCACTTTGACAAATTCTGCTTTTAACAAGTGTAAATTATGAATAATTTTACTGAAAACAGAAGGGTCCCTCCACAACTACCCCATTATATGTTAGGGCAGCATTGGAGGGCTGTTGAAGAATTGCAATTGGTAGATCCCATCTATGGACAGTTGGAGGGAAATGGCTGTGGGGAGCTGGTCTGTAGTTTGTAACAGGGTTCCACACAAAATGCAGCACTGCTGGGTTGCTGTGGCACCACTAGAAATAAAGCCCAGCAATTCTCTCCTATGGTTTCCTTGCAAGTCTGGGCGGTGCTGGAGTTGGCAATAAATCGACTAACTTCTATTAGACCTAACCTCTGTAGGAAGCCGAGTGTCTGTGCAAAGCATTGGCCAAGCTGGTGAAATATTGTCTGCCATCTCTAACAAAGCTCCATGTCAAGTGGCAGTGAGATGCTTTTAAGCACTGCCACGTGTCTGTGGAAATGCGTGCTTTACGGTTACTGAAATGTTCTTGCCAGTCCTAAATCCAGGAATGCTTACAGGGTAAAAGTTATAATGCCATGGGGAGATGAAGTAAATGACATTTTGATAACCCATCCGAGTTTGGCTTAGTGACTGACACAGCCTTCAGATCCTGGGGGAAGAGAAGCGGCAAGGAGTAGTCTTCTGCCTTTTGTCACCTCTGCTGTGCCATCCCCGCCTCTGCACGGCTGCTTATCTCACAGCTGAGGGTTAATTAGAAGACTTTGAGGCTGAAGTTGTGGAAGGGAATTTAAATTGCATCTGTATGGATTACGATCTGGTGGAGTTCATTAGCATGCAGGCGTAGTTCGCGCTCCTCTCTGCGTCTCTTCCCAGAGCTTACAACTTCCAGGCATTTCCACACTCCAGCAGATCTGTTGTGCCTTATGGGTTTGGCCCGCATTTTCGTATTAGCACAGTTTAATTAAGCAAGGAGAGATTGCTGTTTCTCCAGAATGATCTATGGATACGATAGATCAATATTTATTACAAAGATTCTTTCAAATAAATGTCTGCTCTGTGAGACAGGTTTGCTCATTCAGAGGCCCTAGAGCCATTTAAGAAACAATTAAATCCTCTCTGGTGTGAAGCAGAATATTAAAAAGGATTAACACTGACAGACCATGTATTCTCTCTAGTTTCGGCTGCATTCCTATGCATTGCTATTCTCATCTGATATGTAGGTTTGATAGAANGAATCAGAAGCCATAAATCAAAACTTTTCAACAGAAAAATTCAAGGTGAAACACTTTGTGATGTGAACTAACACAAATAAATTTGTACATAAAGCATGCAAAACTTTCTAAGTTTTGTGCAGTTTGGATTTATTTACATGGTTGAGTTTGCTACTCATGTTATTGTGCATATTCCTTTTATATGACTTTAATATATGTTTATAATAGTAGATATTATAAATCTTCCTATTTTTAAACTTGGATTTTTTAGGTTAATATCTTATGAACTCCACAGTAATGTAACTTTGTGGAAGTGTAGCCATTTCAACAAAATGCAGTAAGGACCACAGTCACCAGGTTAAAAAGTATACTCAAACTGGCAAATACAGCTGATTTGACTAGTTCGGCATAAATGAACCTCCCTTTTCTTTGCTGGAGTCTTCAAATATAAACTGAATTTGTAGCAAGAAAAGTCTTGTATCAAAATCAGTTGGAATTTTGGTCTTGATACCAGTGAAGGCAGGATCAACACCAGCATTATTTATTATTCCTCTTCTTCATAGGTAAGTACTTTTTTCTTAAAATAAGAAAGAATACTTGTGTGTTTGCACAACTTAGAANCTGTAGAGGAGTATACAACCACTGTGCTGAGAAGAGCTTTTGATGGCTTAATTCCATAAAATTTATCCTGGTTATCCAAATTTTATGTGAAAGGCAATATGAAGCAGTCCAGTCTTCTAAACACTGACATGAGTATCCAGGTTTACAGTGGCCATCCAGTAAATGCCACGAGGAGAGCTTGCATGATCGGGTCATTGTTGATCTTTTTTTTCCCGATTTTATTTTTTTTTCCCAAATTAATTTTAGTGTTCTGTGCAAGGGAAGCAATTTTCCCTTTAGGGGCCATGTTGGAACAATATGCAAAATCTGCTCATTTGTGAGGATTCACAAAGGACCTGAATCAGAAGCCATAAATCAAAACTTTTCAACAGAAAAATTCAAGGTGAAACACTTTGTGATGTGAACTAACACAAATAAATTTGTACATAAAGCATGCAAAACTTTCTAAGTTTTGTGCAGTTTGGATTTATTTACATGGTTGAGTTTGCTACTCATGTTATTGTGCATATTCCTTTTATATGACTTTAATATATGTTTATAATAGTAGATATTATAAATCTTCCTATTTTTAAACTTGGATTTTTTAGGTTAATATCTTATGAACTCCACAGTAATGTAACTTTGTGGAAGTGTAGCCATTTCAACAAAATGCAGTAAGGACCACAGTCACCAGGTTAAAAAGTATACTCAAACTGGCAAATACAGCTGATTTGACTAGTTCGGCATAAATGAACCTCCCTTTTCTTTGCTGGAGTCTTCAAATATAAACTGAATTTGTAGCAAGAAAAGTCTTGTATCAAAATCAGTTGGAATTTTGGTCTTGATACCAGTGAAGGCAGGATCAACACCAGCATTATTTATTATTCCTCTTCTTCATAGGTAAGTACTTTTTTCTTAAAATAAGAAAGAATACTTGTGTGTTTGCACAACTTAGAATTATCATCAAGCAGAGGTCAGTTGATTAACAACTAGTAAGAGTTCCCTTTTAATGTAAATCCCTTTTAGAAAATTAAGTGTGCCAGACTTAAAATGTATCACGGTTCATATGGAAAAAAATAAATAATGCAACTCTGCCTGTCATGTAAGACAGTGGAAGCTTTCAATGGAAATCTAATGGCAATCCTTACATTTCTTTGTCAAGAGAAAATATTAAAACTCACAGGATTTCTCTTCCTCCAAAAAAGAAATAAAATAAAAACTGAGTTATTTTAATCTTTGGGGGGGGGAAATGCAACTATATTGGTATCATGTTCCTTAAGCCTCTCCGTTGTTTTTTTCAAATGATGATGATCCTAAAAGTGTACTTGAGTTGTGTTCATTTAGTACTGGGTGGGTTAAATGTCTCGCCAATGCTGACACTTTGTCATTCTAATGAAGTACAATTCATGAGTGTCTGTAATTACACAGCTTGTGTGCAATCAGCAAGATTTCTAAAGGGAGTGTATCACATCTAAAATAACATTTTCTGCATTGCATAGTCTAATTTCACCTGACATTTTGCCAGTTAGGGCACAAGCTTTCTGCAAGCACCAGCAGAGTAACTCTGGTCTCCTTTAGACAAAAGAAGGTGGAAAATTAAGTTATTATAAAATCTGCTTCTAATTATGTTAATGAAATATTACATCATGTAGATTGACCTGCTGTAGATCTTAGACATTTCTTTTATTGTTTTAGTAATTTTCTCTATTTGTTATGCATGAAAAATGCTTTTGATAACCCATGTTGATCATACTTGCTAATGAACCAATGCCTACAATTACCAAGGATATATCTTCAGAACGTACAATGTTAGAGGGTTGATAATGAGCACAACAGTAGCTGAAGACATTGATTAATTTAATCAGGGTTGTTTTGTCTGCTGCCAAAGTATAGGAGAATGGACACTACCACTGGAAAATGCTGGAGCATTTAACCTGTGGCTATGTATTTAGGGAAAAAATCAGTTCAGCCAGCCTGTTTCAGAAACATTGGTAATGCAAAATGTTTTCTCCATTATAAAGGCAGTAGATACTTACTACCTTGTTCAGTTTATTATGAAGCTGCGTGACACTTTGTATTGTGAATCTTAATAGTGCCCGGAGGTATTCACATGAAAATTGCTCATTTAATTTTCACTGGATTATTTTTCATATTTAAACAACAATAATAATGTAAAGTTAAGCACAGAGCTCAAATAGCTTGCAAGAGTCATTTCCCAATATTCTTAACCTAAATTTGAAAGACAGATCTTTTCAAATATGGCTTCATATTTCAAAGATCTGCCATTTTTAAGGCAAAATTTCTGTCAACCCAGCTGATTGAAAGAAAGTGGGTAATAAACACAACTTACACTAAGTCAGTGATTTCCATTGTCAAAAAAAGGAGCCCAGCACAACATCTTACATCTATGTGGTTGGAAACCAGACACGTAAAAGAGGTACTTTGTCATGGAGATGGATATTGCTAATGGAATTGCCTGTGAGAGCGTTGTCTGGCAGATGATGAATAGACCAGCATTAGCACAGCCTCTCAGAGACTGCGGATGCCGTCCTCCAAGGCAGAGGAGGAGTGATGTGTTAGTGACAGCACCTCTCAGGGGAGGAATGATAGGGGCTGAGGAATATATCAAGGGGAAGATCAGTGGTAAACAGACAGACTGGATGGCTTTCACTCACCTTCTATGAAATCTCTGGATGTCCCCCATGGCTATAAAAGAATAAAATGGCAGAAATCTACTGTCATTGTATTATTCACTGATTCATGGGCTGAATCAATGTCTTTCAATTCCTTTAGATTTACTTATGTCCAGTTTTCTAATGTTTTTTGTGTCAAAACACCATCAAGAATTTTTATTTTTGGTGGCTGCTGCTAGCTGAAGCCCTGAAGATGTGTGTGTGTGTGTATCTTTTGCTTTGTTTTCTGCCCTTTCACGTGCTCTTTCCAGCAAACTGCCTCCAGTCACCTCCCCATGGGGCAGGGGCTGGGGTCTGCTCAGACATTTTGTGGTACCTGGTCACGTACCTTCTGACAGGCTCAAGCATTTAATAAGAATGGCCAACCACCTGAGATGAGGTTGTCCAGACAACCCTCAGTTCTGGGTTCAGCTACCAGCTGCTTTCTTGCTTTCTCAGTGATAAGTACAGATCACAGAAGCCAAAGCTGACACAGGCATTAAAATGAGAGCAAAATTTGCCAACTACTTTTCTGCATTTTCTGATTAAACATTGTCCAGGTAAGGCTGCAAGGAAAGAGCTCTGGAATTGCTCTGGGTGTAATAGAAAAGGCTGGGATTTGTTTCTTGTGCTTTGTTTTGCGATACCTTTTAAAACAAGACTGCCCAAAGTGCTAGACTTGGTATGTCCATCCACCCTGCAGCCAGCCGTAGCAGAGAACTGGGCTAATGCTGACGGAGAAAAAGAAGAGAAGCAGATGATGAGGGAGACTAGAGGTAACTTTCTTTTCCTGAGTATTACTCAGAGACTCACTGAGTGGGCTTTATTCCTTACTAGGGAAAATGTTTTGCTGGTTATATCAAACTGCAATGTAACTAGTATTGTCTTCATTCTACTGTTATTTGAAAAAGCTATTAAAAGACAATATCTTGAATCTAGACCTTTAAAAAGCCTGTTATTTCCCTTATATCAGCCCAAGGGAAATCCTTCTATTTCAAAAGTAATATAATTTCTTCCCTGGAGGCAATACTTATTAATAGCCTATACTGAAATTCAGACCTGGAAATTGCTTTTGTGTTTCCATGGAAAAAAATCAGTGTAGTACATATTCCAAGTTACATGTGCACTTCAAACGTATTTTTGAGGTTAATCAGTACTAAAGGAGAATTCTTATCAAGTTTAAGCCTTTAAAATTTTACTAGGTGAGTGGCTCCTTACTAGTCAGCCAACCCGTTCAGACCAGTCATCAGTGTAATAATATTCAAGGGTAGAGATAATTCACTACTGTGTTTCTTTATAGTTGGGGCTTTTTTGTTATCCCATCCCTTTGCTAACAGCTACTGTACTAACCTAATAATTGGGGACAAATTCCATCAAATCTTGACATGGTCACATGCTTCAGAAATTTAAATGGATGATCTAATTACAAAGAAATCTTTATTTGTTAACAAAGTAATAAAATGCAGAAATAGGGAATAAGTCCCCAAGTGGGACACCATACATGCTACTACTAAACTTGCACAGGACTGCTTACTGTGCATAAATAGTTAGCAGTTTATATGTGTATGTATAATTTGCATAAACAATGTAAAAACCAAAGCTGACACAAGACGCTTTGAAAAATGATTTTAGTATTAATTTTTCTTTCCTGTATTCTTTAATGAAATGTAAGAGATGGGATGCCAAGCCTCCCCTTTGTGCCTTATTTAAACAGATTTCCATTCTGAATTTCTGTAGAAAGAAGACTGGGAAAATTGTCATTAATATCAGAGGAACTCAGTATAATCCATGTATTACCAAATATGACTAGTCAGTGCTGCTGTGAGCTGTTATAGCTACAGATAATTCTGCCGATGTGACATTGGCTATATGGCCCATATGGTTACGTGGACTACAGCATAGTGCACACTAACAGAAATAAAGGCATATGGGGGAGCTGATTCTCCTCATGAAGCATCCGAGTATGCCCTTGTTCTGGATGCAGGAGTTGGGGAACCCGGGGGCACACGGTGTGCACTTGTCCTCTTGGAAACCCTTGGTACTCACAGACTGTGGGATCCTTTTCCTGGAGGCTGCCAACCTAGTTCCTCTTCCGTGGAGAAGGACCCCCAGTCTGCAGTGCTCTCTGTCTGCATTACCCTTTCTCAACACTTCCTTGGACTCTCTCCTATGTTTCTTACGTTATTCCACTTCCTTTGTGGGTTTCCCATCTAGTTAGACTCTAAGCCTGTCAGCACAGGAAACATATAATTTTCGTAAAAGAAAAGACCACCAGATTATTATAAAGGCCAAAATTAGATGATTCACTTGAAAATTTTGAGATGACAGATGTAATTTTAAATGAGTTTGTTTTTTTCTTTATTTGTAGAAGAAACAAAAACAATTTGGGCACTAGAAATGTTTTTGTGAACTTTCATTACTCATTTAAAAGTAGTACAATAGACTTTTATCTTCCCATGCTTTTTTCTAAGGGAAGCAGATTACAATAGTCAAATAATAAACCACTCAAAACCAGTAGCTTATGGGGGGAAAAAAAAAAGAAAAAGAAAAAGAAAAAAAAACCCAACTGAAAATGTCTTATTTGTATGTATACTCCTGGACTCTGACGAGGTTACAACCTAGCTTTGACAGGTATACTACAAAGGATCTTATTCTGGCAGATTAATTCTGAGTAGAAATACACCCAGATGCCAGTAGGAAATGCAAGAAAACAATTTTTCATTAGGAAATTACATTATGGTTGTATCTTGCTCTGTCAACTTCCTTTGCTAGACAAATTCATGTATATTGCCATGGATCCAGACATTGTCTGACACTTGTTCCTACTCCACACAGAAAGCAGAGATGACAGCTTATCATAGGTCTATGTGCAAGTCTTAATAAGACTGTTTGGTGTATTATTATAAAAGGTAGCCAGAATTTTTAGAAGAATCACACAGTAATACGATACACAGTGAACACAAGATAACACTGCAAGAAATTCAAGCCTTTTTTCAAGAGAACACTTAATGGATTCTTAAATATTTCCTTGACTAGGAAAGTGCTGAAGCATAAGCCTTAGTTTTAAGCCTTAAGCTGTAAAGTTCAAAACCACAAAGCTATGCAAGAAGTGTTTTCCACACATCAAGTCCCTAGGCTCTAAGGGACGGAATTTTAATGTTTTCCCCATTTCTACCAAGTGAGCAATCTAAAGTTAATAGCCATACTACTGTCATTGTTTAACTATGTTTATTAATTTTCTACTGTATTATCACTGTGCTGAACTAGTGAAATTAGACAGAGAGTGCTTAATTCTGTATCTTCAGCTGAAGAGATCAATGTGGATTTGGTGTTTTGCAAGAAGGGAGTGTGAGATGAGAGTCCTTAAGAACCAAATGCCAGTGCTAGTTTGTATACATGATTAAAAACGGTCTTTTATATTAACGGAAAGGGAAACATGTACATCATAATATATTTCAGATCTTCCAATTCAAACATGTTAGGACAGTCCCTAATTTTGGAGGGCTTTGTTTTTACATGTCTTCAAACAGGATAGATCTGATTTCTTTTTCTTTTCCAAGTACTTGCACTCCGATGTGTTATTCCCTTGTAACTTAAAACTTCTTTTCAGAGGTAGTGAAAGGTCTGTGATCAGAAGCTCAAGGCTTTGGAGATCTTGTTGTGTCTTACTAACTGAAAGGTCCTTTCCACTCCTCTTCAGACTCCCTAGCAGCAGTGACACGAGTGGTCATCCTTGATCTTGTGCAGATAGCTGCCCATGTGAGGTCTGACTGGATGGAAAATTCACACTCCAGCTGGATACCCTGTTGGCTCCTTCACAGATTGTCTTTCAGATCTGGTTGGGACCAGGAGCAGCATGTCCTCACACATCCCTGAACCCATCCACAACTGTGCCAGACCTCAAACAGTGGCAGGTGGTATCCTGGAGATAGCTGACCAGTGCTCTCTTCTCTACAACGAGGTATTTCATGCCCTAGAGGGTCTTTTCTTCTGGTTAATCACACGGGGACAATCAGGCCCAGGGCTTTTTGGAATAAATGCTGCTGAACGTAAACAATGTTTTATTTATGCTACAGATAAAATGTGTTTGCATTTCTGAAGTCCCTTGCAGTGTTGGTACCTTGGAGTTTGTAGTCCTGCTTTAGTACATAAGAGAACAGATACTGACCATAAATTATGTATATTCATTCAAATAAATTATATATTTTCATTGTCCAAAACCACATGGAAAGTACAGAAACAGTGAGAAATATTTTTAACTATCTCCAGTCCTAACAGTTGTCCAAGGTCTTTACTTAAGTGCCTTTTTTGAAGGCTGATAACTTTCTCGTAGTAATGGTGCAGATAACTTTCTCATAGTAATGGTGATAGAAAAGATACATAATGTAGGAAAATAGCAGAATGAAAAGTGAGGATTTGTTTTGTTAAAAGTTACTAACATTCCCAGTGATTTCATCCCTCTTGTTTTATTCTCCCTCAGAATAATATTTATGAATAATAATATTTATTAATAATAATATTTATAAATATAGTCTTAATCCAAAATACAGCTTCTATGAAAAAGCTGAATCTTGCCTGTTTAACTTTACAAATAATAATAATTTTGTGTCAAAGTTTGATTTCATAAGCCAAATATATGCTAATTGGTGAAAATATGTTTCCATTTCAATCAATTGTTTGGAAAATGCTACCTTCAAGCTGTTCCCAGTCTAGAAGTATTACAGCTATCACTATCCAAGGACTTGAATCATTGTGTGCTCCGTTGCAAGGTGCAGATACGTAAACTGAAAGGAAAGCTTAAACCATCAGGAAGATATTAGATCTCTTTTTGATATCTCTGCCTTCTGCAAAATATGTTAAATGTTCCTGTTTCTCTTCAGTTCTCACCTATTAGTAATAGCCAGACAGAAGAGAACCTCTTCTCCTCACTTTGTTAAGGTCAGCTGGAAAAAGAAAACAAGAAATGAGAGAACACACAAAAATTTGAGATGGAAAAATATCTTGAATTCTTTAAATCGAGATTTTTCCTTTCCTTCTTGTCTTGTTCCCCCCAAGACAAGTGTCCTTTGCTGGTTATTAGGGCAAGAAAAAGCCACTTGAAACTTGAATTTGGGAGCTCTTGACTCTGCAGTCAGTGGTCAACAACCCCTTGATAGGACAAATAAGGAAAAAAGACTGTTAGTATCCATTTACAGTATTTTTTTCCCCTGATTCAGATGACTTCTCCTCTCTCAGACATCGCTCTTTTCATCTAGGACTCATGTCTCTTACTTGAACTGATACCGCATATGAGGTGCTTGAGGCTTCTGCCACGCCATGTCTCTTCAACATGCCTGGAGCAACTGCTTATCCTTATGTATCTGGTATGCTGCCGCTACAGCATCACATTAAAACATTACAAACAATTTATTAAATATTAGAACTGAAGCAGTTGATTTCCAAATAGGTCTATGTAGGAACTGTTGCCTTTTTTCTCTATTGACACTCAAGGCATCTGAGAACTAGACTAATTACTAGTTGCCAGTAGCGCTTGAGACGGCACTGCAAGAAGTTGAGAGATGTCAGAAGACAACAGTATTTACCCTTAGGGACAAGTGTAGAAGTCTGACCAGGCAGTTTGTTTATATTTAGCAACTCCCTTTCTCTGCTCTTGTGGAATATTTATTATGCATTTATTTTTGTGTCAGTTGATAAGCTGTGTGCTGTACAACAAGAGATCACAAAAGACAGGCATGAATAAAATCAGACATGCTAGGAGATAAGAGAGGGAAGAGAAATAACTTTTCTTTTCATCTTTCACTTGTCCTTAAGTTGTCACTGGATAAGAATCTGATGTGATAGGACTTGTCTTCAACAGCAAAAGAGAACGTGAACTAGAAAGGTACTGTTTCTTGTGGACCAAAGAAGGGTGGCAATCTGGGTGGTGACTTGCACGTACACTTAGAGGAATAAGCACCTGTGAGAGTTAAAAGGTAATAACTTAAAATAGTTAGCACCTTCTCAAATATATTTCTTAAAAATACATTTTAAACACTACCATAAGACACAATAAAAAGCTAATACATGGGATGAATAGATATGAAAGCAAGAGATTTCTGAAATTTTTAGAACAGCTATAGCATCACAATAGCTATACTACTGCGTGGTTGGATCTACTTCTGACCATCTTACTCAGGTGACTCATTCAGTGGACTTACAGATTTGGCTGAATCCTGTCCTTCAAACTTGCTTATGTTTTAGCATAATAATTTAACAGAGATTTAAAAAATAGCACTTTGAAGTGTGGAGTTTTTTAAGCTTTCCCTTTGTCTTCTGATTTGTCTCCTTAGTCTGATTTTGTTGAGAAATATTGAATAAGATTATAAAAAAGGACACACATATCTGCATATGCTTTTATCTAAACTAGTAAAATTAGACCAATACCTTTAATTGAAGTTGGTTTTAAGCATTTTACTGAAATTTTCTTTATACTGTTTACTACAGTTCTTAATCCATCTGGTAGATGAACCAAAGAGTTTATGCTGGGACCACTGCTGCATGTATCTGTTGCAAAACTCAGTCCACAGAAGCTGTTTCATTACTACAGACATTCTCTACTAGAATTTCTTAGGCGTATTGCTAAGTGCATGCTAAACACAGGGTAACTGTGAATTCACTGTTGCTATGCCAATTTACATTAGGTGGAATCTGAGCGAAGGGGTGTGTAATTTCCATGTAACTTGCAGATGGGATATAGAACTATATGAGAGAGGATGAATAATTTATGTCTGAGTTCACAATATTAGAACAAGAACCAACTCACAATTAACTTATTCTTGAAGCCATGGGAAAATTTGCATTGTGGTGCATGATGAATGTATTAATTCATTGAAAAACTGTCAACAGCAAGTTTCCTTGGGATTGCTAATTAGCAAGTTAAAGTATTTTTGGCAGTGTGAAAACTTTTGTATTTTTATCTTGTAAAACATATTTCCTAGACTGTAAGTTTTAATTACTCTATCTCCTCCATGAGTTTGTCCAAGTCCCACTGAAGTCAGTGGAAAAAGTTCCACTGTCTGAAGGCCAGCTGGATCAGTCCTTATGTTGTGTAACTTAGGATGTTTCTTCTGTTTTCAGCATCAGTGATAGGTGGTGCCTGAGAAATATACGCAGTCAAATTATCTTTGTACAGAAGAACAACATCTTATATTTCATAGTACTTCTGTTATTTTTATTAAAAATCATGCACAATAGCCATAACTGGAGCAAAGACACTTGCACACATGAAGTTAAAAAATTACAGATATTTCCACAATGTTCATTAAACAACTTTACAAACAGAAATGCCAGCAGTAAACAGACATTGCCTTATTTATTTGAAGTGTAGCTGTGGAGCAAAATGTGTGACAACTTTATTAACAGCACCCAGAAAATTATCACAAAAACTAGCAAATATATTAGCTGGGGAGATATTAAGCAGGTGGAAAACAAACAGCTTCTGGGTAGGAATTCAGTTGTGACACATGAACTATTCTGCAAGAAGTCAAGAGGCACTTTGTGAACAGGACCGTGGTTTTGTGTCTAACTGGGTCACCACAGCTGCAAGTGCATCCTGACATTTACGAAGAGAAGAGACGAGTCCCTGCAGGATCTAGCTATCCTTTGAACATTTCCCTTCAAGGACTGGAAGGCAGAATAGTAACCTTGATTCTGCCACTGTTTCACAAAGATGATTTGTCTAGGCCTACTTCAACTCTGATGAGGAAAAAAGAAAAAAAAAAAAAAAAAGGAAGGCAATTTGAGGGGAGGACTAATGCCTAACTATTCACACTGAAGGTGCACCGAGGAACCCAGTGGTCCATTAAGAAACAAAGTGCTCTTGCTATTAGTGTCCCAGCCATCAGCCTAAGAGGTCTGACACCGTAGCCACAGGCTCAGTGTGGCCATTTCAAATCCCAGTGCTCCCCCACTGCCCTGCTTCCCAGGGAATAGGGCTTGTTTTTTTCCACAAATGTTCTTCAGTATTCGGAGGCAATGACGTATATTGTTTGGAGGTATAACAGGACGTGGATGACAGTGCAGTTCAGAAGCAGGGGAGGACAAACGGGGTTAAATGACACTTGAGGCTGCTAGGAGGAACAGGACTGAATGCTGCCTTTACAGCAGGAGTGTCTGGAGTGGGTAGTTGTGGTGGGCATGGGAGAGTGCTCTTCATTCTGCTCCCACAGATCTGCCCTCTTGCAGACGTGCTAGCACAGTAGGAACACCTTGCAGGAGTGCTGTCATAAGCCGGGGTTCTGTTTGACCATTATAATAGACAGCGTCCATGGAGTTTGCATAGGTATGTTGCAGCTTCTCTCTGATTTTGCCGCCTTTTATATTTCCCTCTAGAATATCCATTTATAGCACTGCCTGCAGTTACTCCATTGTATCTGACACTAGTAAGTAAGTTTTTTACCAAAGTAAGTTTTCAAATTCTGGATCAGTGCAAGTCAGAAATGACCTAAAGGAGATGGAAATAGGGCTGAGATAGGTATCAGTCTGTGAATTGCAAATCAAACTTCCAGCTAGGAAATGCAGACTTCTACAGCACTTGAAACATTTGGTAGAGCAGCATAAGATACTTGGGGTAAGAAAAGAGGAAGAATTATTAAGCCTCAATTTCTTTTTTATTGCACTGTTTTTGGAATCATATTTTAATATGTTTAAGCTGGGCAACAGAGGTGGTTACCTGTTGAAAACTATATAACCACCCCCTGTAGAAAAAGTTTCCTTTTAAATTACAGTTTTTGACATATAAATGATGTTGATCTCACCTGAAACAGTACTCAGCATTAGGGACTGTGCAACCTTACCAAGTTTTCCATGTTTCAGTACTTCAGCAGCTGAGTCAGAATAATAAAAGGCATTTGTTTTCGATGCAGAACTTCAATTTATTTTGTAGTTCATTGCTTCCATTGATTCTGTTTGAAATGCAAATAATGGCAGAAATGGTAGGCCAACAGCTGCAGCTGTGAAACATGGCACTCACTCCAAATGTAAATGTGATACACAGGGACTAACCCTCTGTCCCTGTGACCTGGAGGGGTTTTGTGAGGAATAAAGCAAGCAAGTGCTCCCAGGAGCTAGGGAAGTGAGGTGAAAGGAGTGCTGAAAGGAAACCAAAAGTAGAATTTTGACCTCTGTCACTAAAAATAAAGATTGCAAAGCTGCTCCAAGATTTTAGGTAAGCATATTTTAATGGAAAATACCCTTTCAATAAAGTTCACCCTCTGCTAAAATGTATTTTTTGTTTTTTCCTTAGATGAAGAATTTTTCAGGTATGAGAGAAATGTGTAAAAGCTAATCTGCCTTTTGCTGTCCCCACAATTTCCAAATTGAACATGGTGTAAAAACTCAGTTCCATTTGAAAAATATTACCAGAAAAGCATTGTTTTCCGTACAGTGTGAGACTGGTATTATCAGGGACATTTGTACAAAGGATTCCTTCCCCCCAGTCTATTCAGGGAGCAGGGTGAAGGAGGAAGATCTGCACAGCTGAGGCATGGGCACTTATTCAGGGTCGCAAGCAGTAGCGACAGATGTGTCCTGATGTGCTGATACTGCCCACGTCCACTCCCCTGGGGGAACTGCAGCCAGAGGATGTCCTGGACACCTACATTGCCTCGACGCATGTAATACGCACTGGGCTCATGGGCAGCACGTGCTGCTCTTGTGTTACTTGTTTATATTGCATGTTTATGTCAGTTCCCATACTTCTCACAAGAGTTTTTGCCCCTGAAAATTACAATTAAGACAAAAAGGAGACAAGGGACAAGTGGAGAAAGGGACAAATGAGGAAATGATGACAAGGTTTTGCAACTAGCACAAACATATTCAACATTTTGCGATGCTGGTGGTGCAAAGGAAATGCAATTCCATGGTGTAAAGTGTGGGGGCCACCTCCGCCTCGTTGTAAGGTAAAAGAGCCAAACCTTCCCAGGGGATCTGTCTTCTTACCGCTTTCCCATCTCCTTCCAAGTCACCAGGAGCTGCAGGTAGCCAGCACTGGATTTGGCCAGTGAAGACAGATCCTTGCAAGCCACCAGACTGCACTTGAATGGTGGCAGTTTCTCTGACTGGTGTTTGGACCTTGGGTTTATGAACAGGCAAGAGGCAAACACTGGAATTAAGTTGTTCAAATCCAGAATTAAGATTTTTTTGTGATTCAGAAAGGTCTAGAATTTACTGCTGTACAAACTGTGAAGGTGTCCTGTAATCTATAATTGAAATGAACCTAATGTTTAATATATTATCTGGTGCTAAGATGGGCAACCAATATTTTTCTGGGAGATTAAAATGACAGAAAGGAGGGTGCTATAAGAACTGCGAGTGTGTACGTGGATGCAGAATGGCATATATAGTAAATCTGACAATGATGGGGTGATAAGGGCTCAGATATTTGGAGTGGATAGGGATAATGTGGGCATATTAATGTTGGCACAGATCAACTTTCAGAGAAATGAGAATGAAGCACTGCCTCATAAGTATGTTAATTTGTAGGAACGTTAATATATAGAGACGTCAAGTGGGGAAAAAGAAATTCTGGTACAGGATGGACTGAGCTGTATCAGTGTAATTAAAACTTCAAGTCAGACCTACTAATTGATTTTATGCCGTGAATATATCCTTCCCCCAAACATAGTTTGCATACACAACTCATGGCTTGAAAACTAGCACGGTTTAGGAACACGGTTTAGTGGTTGGACTTGGCCTAGCTAGGTTAACAATTGGACTTGATGAGCTTAAAGGTCTTTTCCAACCAAAACGATTCTATGATTCTGTGATTCTAAGATATAAATGATCCCTTAATATTTTTAAGAACTGTCTGGTCTGACTTAGTGGAATGTTATGCAGTGGTTCTGAGAGTTTCATGCATTAAATAAAATATTACAATGCGAGCTGAATTCTCAATATCCCTAAGCAGATCATGAAAGCAATTTATAGCATTCAAAGGAGAGTGGCATGGGACATTTTATAAGTATATTGAAACAACAGCAAACATGCTGTGGCTTGATGATACAACTATAGAATATAAGTCCGCATGCTTTGACTGGGGAGAACAGCAGAGATGTGTTTATAGTTGCATATCAGGATCTAATAATATTCACTAACAGTAACAGATTAACTATATATACAATGTGAGCTGTGCCAAAGAACTTGTGTTTTCATTTTATAGCAACCAAGCCAAGGACAGTTTGTAAATAAATGCCAATTTTCTTGGTATTCTTTGATTTTTTATTTTTTTTCATTCTTTGGCATATGAAAGAGAAAACATTTCCCTCAATTGTAACTATCATTATGAGGGTTTTACTGATGAATGTACGAAATACTAGTGTCAGGGTCTAAATATTCATACCAGATATCTGTGCTTAGCATTTGATTGGACTCTAGCCCATGCTTCGTTGTCTTCTAAATTAAAAACAAAAGCACATGTACTGTCTCACAATATTTGGGGAAAACAGGGCAAGGAAGATCTCTTGGAAATCTGGCAATCTTGCTGAGACCTTCAAGCTGGGAAGTGAGGGATGCTAGGAAGGGAGCCAGAGACATTGTTTTGAAATCTAAATCTGATTTATTCCTCCCTGTTCGTGATTACTTAAAGCACTGGAAAACATGGCTTTGACCCACCAGGTTTTTCCTGGAAGTGATGAGGAAGCAAATTTATCCACCTCAGCAAATCTCTCTGATCTCAGCCGAGCCCAGTGCCTGTCATCCCAGAGGATGGGTCCTAAAACTGGGATGCAATCTCCCCGTGCATTCCTGGTGTGAAGTATCCTGAGGTAGTGACAAGGCCCTCTCATGTGTGGGTGATGCCTGCTCTCCTCGAGGGTGACGCTGGTTTGTTGCTAAAACCCCCATGCCTTGCAGATCAGTAAATGGGTCTTCCTCTGGTTCTCTCCTTTAACTGGGTGTATACAAACAGCTTTAGGATAAGTGCTGAATGTTCCCAGCAGTGCAGTCCCAGATAAGCATATATGCTTTTCTTTTTATCTTTCTTAGCTATATGCAAAGAATAAATAACCTCTGTACATAAAGATACAATCGCTTACCCCATGCCTACCAGCAGTCACATCCAGTTTTTTCCTTAAGCATTCATAAAAAATGAATGAAATTTTGCCCAATGACCTATTAAAAATTGAGTAGCAGCATATGGGATTTAGCCCACACTGCTAGGCTTATGAGGGGAAAACCACTGTAACTAACAGCTCTTTTTATAATCACCAGTTATTTAATTTTTCCAGGTGCTCAAAAATCAGCTATTTCAGTGTTGCGCAGTGCCAGTGCTGTTTCAAATGAGGAAGGTACATAGTTCTCAGGATTGGGTGAGGTTTTCATCAGTCCAGGTAGGACTGTGTACTAATGAGGAGTGTGAGATACAGAGCACATGCTGTGGCACTGTGTGGGCTACAAGTTGCATAAGAGAGTAATTTTATGTAAATTTAAAAAAAAAACCAAACAAAAACAACAACAACAACAACAACAACAACAACAACAACAACAACAACAACAACAACAACAAAACCCCAGAAAAACCAAAAACCCAAAACCAAACCAAAAAAGCCCCAACAAAATCCCTGTGCACTGACTGCTCTTTGAAGAGGTGGTCTCCAGAATTTACCGTTAAGAAATGCAGGCAATATAGAATGCTCTTTTTCTTAGGACAACACGGTGAAATGTCACCCTGTGTGCAAAGGTGATGTTACCTTGCTTCCTGCCACGTGTGCAGACCTGGTGCATACTGTTCACCGTAGGACAGATGTGGCTTGAGGCACATTCAGTCTGAGTTTGTACAGCACTTGACTGTCCTAATGCTACTTTTTGACTTGACTTTCTTCATTTACCCCGTAGGCATCTGTTCTTAGACAACACACAACATTACACCATTGTATCTGAATCAGGAAAATGTTTTTCTCTTAATTTTTCCAGAGATCTTCAAGATATCTTGAAATGGGCGTCCTTTTGTGTATTCATGTCCAAAGGCATGCTATTAAAACTTCCAAATAGCTTCATGGAGTCCTGCCAAATGCTATAAAATTCCCACTTTCGCCACTCTAGATTCTGCAGAATTTTTGAGGGAAAGCCTTCAGGAATTTTTGAGACTAGCTAGATCAAAATGAAGATGTTGGTTATTGATAAATTATTTATATGTACAAAATTTTGGTAAAACTGTCCTTACTCTATCTACTGAATTTACCACACTCCCTTATTCTCATCTATGTGAGAGCTGAGATTTTTTCCACTGTTATCTGGATTTTCTGCATATAACTTTTAAGAAATTCCCAAGAACTGATGGGTTTTTTTAATTCCTGGCTTTCATGTTCCCTAGTTGTTTTATCTGGTGAAATACAGCATGAAGATAATTTCAACAGTATGACCCTTGGGGCTACACGTAAAAGCCTCCAGACTTGAGGATTCCTGGAGCAAATTTCCAGGGGCAATCAGTGCACAGAGATAAAGGCAAAGCCTGGAGCCTGCTGGGCAGAGGGGCCAGACACTTGGAGGGACCATCTTTATAAATGAGAAAGTGGGCTGGCTCTCTTTAAAAATCTAAACTGTTCTAGATCCCCTGATTTAAACAGAACCCTTACATCTCTGGAACCACCCATTAGTGCTCAAGAGCTACCACGTCAAGAAATTATGAGTGTCAATTGTTATGAAATCCCCAGATGGAATGTGAATACAACACATCTTTTAAAGCACACAAAATAAAAGTACTGTACATTTCTTTCTTCAATGTTTCCATTTTAATTGCGACCCTCATTTCTCTGTGTCCCTATAAACACATCAGCTTTATTAATAATATTCTGCCAACACATCTCTAGATTTCAGTTTTGATGCAATTTGTAAGTGCATCTTCTCTAATTATCTTTAAAGTCTCATCTTGGGAATCCATTGCTGGAGGCTACTTGGTGTCAATTGCCTAAAGTAATAAGAAAGATGAAATTTTTAAAAAAAGTTCGTAATCACCATTCTTCCTGCTTGTACCCTCGCATCGCAATTGGATGCAAGCCAGAGGAATTCATTCTAATATCAAGCCTAGTGTGAACAAGTGTCTTTCTTAAGTTTGATTTTTGTAAATCTCTAGATTTCAGATACATAAGTAGAGGTTGCCAAGGGTAATTTTTTTTCACAGCATGATGAAATATGTATGATGAAACCAGCTTTAATTATTCACTTGGTACCTGCAAACAGTTGCTTAGTAATTGGTAGCCTTTCTGTTCAAATCTGCATTAAAACTTGTGGGCTAGGTCACTAGCTGGTTTAAGTCAGCATGACTCTGCTGATTTAATTGTATGCACTAAGTCAATGTAGTTAAAAATATCTCTGTATATTAAAGGATAGTATGGATAGCTTCTATAGATAAGACAATGCTGACTGACATCTCATATGGTTTTCAGTGTACTAGTTTCTCTTTTACAGATGTCCTCATTTTCTCTGACTCTTGCCTGGAAGAGTACTTAAAATCAGCCCTGCAGCAGTTTTAATTTTGGAAAGTACTAGGTGAAGCCAATGATGTGGTAACTCAAGAAGATGAGCCTGTGTGAAGTTTGCACTGAAAAGCATCACAATATATTCATTCCAAACTAAACACCTTTATATTTGAATCCATGATTCTTTAAAAAAAAAAAAAAAAAAATCGTGTAGTTAAAAATTAACTAAAAATGCTGTATTGTTTAGTTACAAATATTCCAACTGAAAATAAAAACACATGTTGTTCTCAGTGGGGGAGAAAGTGTCAGGAGAATAGATTCATGGCAACTTACAGATTAATTTCCTAAGCAGAGACTAGCCTGTGCATGTGTTGTGGAAGCAGCTTTCCAGTTACAGGGCACCAGGTGGTCACCTATGGTTGATTTAAGAACCAAACACTGCCACAAATGCTATTAGTAGTGTGTAATGAGATTAACTCCCCATAGTACTTGCAATATCCTTGAGGTTTTTCCCTAAAGCAGCACAGCACCGATTGCCACCTCTTAAACAATGAAGAGTTTAATCTTTCATTGTTGTATGCACATAACTCTCATCAACATTAATGGGAGTTAAGCGTGCACACAAAGGGAAGAATAGACCTTAAAGTTTAAGTAGTCATGGTGTGCTAAAGGTTTCCAACAATTTCATAAAGTACCAGGCCAAAATTGTACGACTATTCCCACTGGGTGACATACATATTTTCAGAGATCTGAATTTTTGAGGCATAAAGGGTGATTAGAGGTTCCAAAATAACAATGGAGGTTTAGGAAGAGGTAATAAGACTTAGCTGCAAGAGACAGAACTCATATTTAATTAATTATTTTTCCTTTCCATGACAGGGTGAGCTTTTACTTTCTTTCATTTTAAAGTAACTAGTTTCGATGTGTACTGAGCATTGCGGTGGACTTCCTGGGAGTTTGGTGGACATTTATCTAGTTGGAGATGACAGTTCTCTGGAGCCGTTCTTGCATATGCAGGAGGAAACTATGTCACCATTTCATGAATTCTGTGCCCTCCTGTAAAAGCTTGCTGTGGCTGTGTAAGCAGAAACGATCCTCCCATTATGGGTCAGCAACAGTCCTCTGCTCCTCAGCTCGGAGGCTGCCTGAACTATTTCTAGGGGCATCTGCTTCTTCCTGGGGAGAAGACTGGGAGTATGAAAGGGTATCAGAAATGGTAACTGAAATATTTGAAGATTAAAACAGGTGCTTTCAGGACGAGTGTTCCTCACTAGTTTTTCCATGCAGAAGTTGGTGGAGGGAGAGTGTGCAGGGCCAGTAAAGAAAAAAATAATCCAAGCTAGACTCTTGACTGGCCTCTGGAGTCTGCCCATTGTCATTCAGAGGGCCAGCTGTTGCTTTCATGCTTACTGGTTCATTGATTTCTGATTTCCAAGCCCTTTGACTTCTGTTAGTGGGTATTTTTTCCTTGCATCGTATCAATGGATATGAGCTATCACTCATTGCCACTGTTGTTCATACATTGCTTTTTGATACTACAGTTTCCACCACTGATTAGGGTAATTGCTTTGTTAAATTTTAGAGTTTAGGTATTAAAAGACATTGGCTTTTCAAGACAATATTTGGATATGGGTTTGTATTTCCTGAAGATACTTGTTTTCTCCCTCTCTATTTTTGATGTTCTAAATACAGGGTAGCATTGACTTTTTCAGTCTTATAATGTTGTCCATTTGGTTGTACTTAAGTACATCATCAGAAAATTTAAGGCCAGACACTGGAGGGACTGCTTTATGGCTTGTTTTAATTCCAGAAATGAAAGCCAAAAGAATGTTCCCTTTGTGCTGAAACATCTAGCTGGCAGGTGCACCTTCTCATATTCTTCTTTGTAAGACCTGGAATTAATTAATACTACTTGCCTGTATTGTATCCAGAGGCAATTGATGTCATATTACATTTGCAATTTGTATAAAATCATCGCGGTGGAGAATTGCACACATCCACTAAAGAACCAGAAGATGAAGGTGTTTTGAGGCTTTCAAGTGAGTCTCTTTCTTGGCAAAGCAAGATCTTTGCCTTTGGATAGAACAGTTGCTCTGCTCTTTCAAACTGGGAAAGCAGTTGCTGCTGGAGTAGGGCAGTGAATTCACGTCCAGAAATTGATTAGCAACACTGCTTATTGTTGTGGCTTTTTTCACAGACTGTATGTAAAGCAAAACAAAAGCTTTGGGCAAGTTGTCCTATGGAGCTGGGGAGCTGGATGGTTGCCAGGGGAAGATCTTAAACCCAGTTCTCATTAAAGGCTTACAAATAAAGCATCTTATTAGGTTTTGCAGTGGTTGCAGAGGCTGAGGGATATTCCACAGCTGGTAAATCTTTTGATGGTAATAATACATTTAACAGAATGACAAGTTTCTAAAGCACACAAAAGTAAACCCAAGTATTAAAAAGTATAACTTTTCCACTGTAATACAGCTATTATGAATGTGTGATTTGTTCAGAAAACAGCAGTAAAGCTGTGATGTTACTTGGGAAAGAAGAACATCACAGTTCTTCAAAGAGAAACATTAGGTAAATTATATTTGAGAAGGAATTTTTGCAAACAACCTGGGATTTTTATTGTATATAATAAATATTACAATACAAGTATCAAAGGTAGGTTACAAGCTGTGGGGGTTTTCCCAGAAAAACTTATTGATTTCCTAGACTGTAGGAAGATTCAACCATAAATAATCTTATATATTGCAAAGTTAAGTGTCTCATCTGGAGTACCAGGGTCCCTGCAACAGCCCTTAGTGCTTGCAAACAGATCTGTCATTCATTATTCATGGGCTGCCAAGGCAACGAAATCCTCCTCTGATTTGAACTAGGAGGAAGGGTAGAAATTATATATAAACTGAGAAACTTTAATAAACACATGTCAAAGAAAATGCGCTGGAGGGAAAGAATGGATTCCCCACGTGTGAAATGCCTATAGGTTGTATTGACTTGTCTGAGGTTCAACAGAAATGGCAGATGAACTTAAAACTAAGTTGCATATGCAGTAATGATCCCAAGACCAGAAATATCCCCCAGAGGATTTTAATTGGAACTTTGGGTTTGGCTTCAGCTGCCATAGTGCTGAAAACCCATTAGTAAGTATGTTGTGGCAATTTGGAAACATTAACAGAGACCTTCTGAAATGATCAAAATTCAGAGGCTTCTCCCTGAAGGGAGGGAGTAAAAGACTAAAAAAGTGTTCAGGTAGAGATGTTTGGGAAGAGGAAAGGCAGACTTCTGGAACTGTTTTTTTCTGAAATATTCATTTCAGTGTTTATCCCTTTGCTGCACATTTTGCATTTACATTAGTTTTTTTTTTTTATATATATATATATACTGCTGAGCTCCATTTTCCATGTGAAGGTGGGAGTTGCCATGAAGTGCAATGAAGCATCTGCACAGTGTTTGCAGAGAAAAGGAAAAAAATCTAAGCAAACTTCCCTTCCCTGGCAGTCAGGATGGTGAGAGTAGAATGGTACAGCCACGCACTGCAGCACAGGGTGGTAAAATAGAAGGGTGTGAAAAGGAGGTTTTAGCAATGGCAGGATGTGAAAGGAAATAAAGTACATTCAACTGAGGTTGTTGTTTTTAAATAGAGGAAGGCTCGTGGCTACTTGCTTAAATTCTGTTAAGGAGAAGCATAATGCTGATGTTCCCTATCTTGTTTTCAGCAGCAGATATTTATAGTCAGAGAACCTTTTCAATTTCTCATTGATCTCAGTGGCGATTTTCCTATGGAGTGCACCTGTATTTGAGTTAAAGACTAGGTGATTTAATGCAGATTAGCACAACCATATTTTGTTATAAGAAGTCATTGAAATAAATATGATGTTTGTTTTCCATAAAAAGCAGCCCTTGCAAAAAGTCCTAAGCACTTTTCCTTTGATGCACAAGTTCTTCAATGGCCTGGCCGGTAAATGGTTTTGTTTGTGATGTGAATATACCAAGGCTTGGCATTACAAAAGAACACTTAAGCTTCTAACCAGCCCTGTGAATTATGATACGTGGTGCTGTTCGATCAATAGTGGAGTGTGAGATAATGAGCCACAGAGCTATTGAGAAAGAAGTAGTATGTTTTCCAAGTAAGATTTTATTTGACTATTTGACAGTTAACACCGTGTTGGAATGTGAAAGAAAGAGTCCTTTTCTGAATAACTGAACAAAGTTAAAATATCCCATTGTGGGGACTATTGCAAATAACTTATACTGGGAAATGGTCTGCTCTGCTCAGGATTATTTTAGTTTCTGTGTTTGACATGTTTTCCAGTGGCAAAAGAAGACATTTCCTTTTTCTAGACAGAGAAGAGGTCTGATGTTGCGCAGCTCTCTTACTCTTGCCTGGTTAGTAATACTCCCAAATGCAGGCTCAGATGAGGACTTCCACTGACCTTCAGGACTGATGAGTCAGCTCTGCATCACTGCAGTCTCCCATTGTGGTGCGTGTTGGCTGCCAGTGTCTGTGCAGTACCGGGGCAATGTGCTGTGCAGCTGAAAACTAAAGCTCCAGATCCATGGATCAGATCTGCAGTGTACCGTACAGCTGCCCTTGCCATTTTCTATGCATTTAAGATTTAAGGGTAGGAGAGAGATTAATGTGAGTCAATGGAAGGATTACAGCCTTAAAATACAGGGCTAACTGTAGTATACATGCCATTAATTTACTAACTTGCTGTTAACAGCTTTTTAATATTATTACTTGTAATGGAGACGTGTACCTCAAGACAATTGTTTTGAGAGAATCTCACATTTGCCTACCTGTCTGCCTCAAGTTTATAAAACAGAAAAACTAAGAAAAGAGAAGATTAAATTGCTTTACTTTTGCCTAGATAGTCCTGGACAAATTTCTCATGAATTTCAGTGGGTGTTGATTTCTGTTTTCTGTTGCCATTTGTAGCTGGAGTTTCAAGGTCTGCAGTAATAACACTATTTGTTAAATAATATAGATATCTTAAGGGCAATGCAAGTGGCTTATGGAAGAATTTCATTTCTGGGAAGCAGATAAAGATGACTTAGGGGATCCATCTTAAAAAAAAAAACACCAAAAATCCCATTAGTCGTAGCTTTTCAAGTATTCGGTATTTTCTAATGCACAACATAGTGATGTACCTTGCAGAACCAAAAGGATTGTGTAGCTGCAGCACTCTAGTTGGCTTCTAAAGATTGAGGTTTCTGTATGACCTTGGAAAGTGTTTCCTTATCTATTTTATGGGCTTAAAATCGTTTCACATCTATCAGTTGTGTTCTAAAGATAAAATTCATTGTGAAAGCAGTTGTTCAGAGATCACAGTGTGTCTAGAGTTGTAATCTACAAAACCAATATGTGGAAACTTTTCTAAACAATATTAAAATATGCATTTCAGGAAGCCACTCTAAACTGTGAATATTTTTGAGGAAGATCCCAAGTTTTGTTTTTATGGAGTATTATTAAGTGCTACATATTGCCTTGAAAATAATGGAAAAGACTACACAATTTATATAAAAAGGCTTTAAGGGCAAAACAATTGAAGAATAAGACATAAAGGTACATAAGAAGATTTCCATGTTGATGAGTGCAGCAGTCATCTAGCTGTCTCTGAAACTTCTCATTTCAAGGTTGGAAGGGTGATTCCTGAGGGAGATCATAACTGCAGGTAAATGAATTGTTGGTGAAAGCCCATGTCAGACAGTTGGGATGGCATGGAGTGTTGCTCCTCAAAGCCACACTTACTACAGCCATGCTATGGAACAAGGCAGTTCTCATGATTAAGGACATTGCATGGCCCTCAGGTAAACAGCCGTCAGTCTTCCCTCTCGTTCTGTCCAGATATTAAACTGCTCTGCTCTCTAAACACTCTTTTTTTTTTTTCCTTCCTGTAATTACAGGAGATAATTTCTTGGAGTAGGGTCATAAAGCTGCACTGACCTGTCTGGAAAGTGTAATTCCAGCTGTGCCAGTTTGGATTTATGTCCTTCGCTTGCCATCCTTTCACTGAAATTACAGTGCTGCCAAATAGTGGTGGACAAGGCTTCTGGGATTTGAGCTTTATCTACCATGTGGATGGTAAATGACACAGGTCAACGAAAGAACAGAAATGGCAGAGTTCAGAGACAGCCATGCCTGACTACAGCCACAATTAGGCATGAAATGATAAAGCAAAGACTGCTGCCAAGGACCCACTAGCTCTGCAACAACTGGTTAGGATATTGGGTAGTTTCCCCAGAAATATGAAATCTCAGCTATTAGGAATAATTGGTTATTGTAGGATGGATAACGAATTTTTTGTTTCCTAATCAAAGAAGTATTCCAATAATTAAAGACAGTCACTCACTTCAAGAAGAGGCTTGTCTTTTTCCTGTTGGTAGTGAATTTTAATGCTCGATAGCAATAACTTGCATCTGAACTCATTGAACAGATTGGTGCTGCTGACTGACTACTGGATGTGTTTTTTTCTTAAGCAAAGTCAAGGAGGAAGTCATTTATCAGAAGCATTAGATTCCACTGCTGTTACAAGTGCAGTATACAAACAGGAGGTGTATTCTTGTTCTCTTTGACTGATTTTATTGAGGTCTTCAGCAATCTTGGTTTAAAATTTTGCTCCTTTCCAGAGTATCAGTGAAATTGATAATGAAATCTCTAGGGTATTTTAGTAGGCCTTAAAAATATAATATATAAGCTTTTATTGTTATTGTGCTTTAGACTGATTTGCTTCAACTTTTCTCAGCATATTTTTTGTTGTACCACTTTGTTCAGAAGAGATTTTTAATCTTTAGCAGTCCTTCATAGAGCTCTGAAACTGTAAAACATCAAGAATTTTGTGGAAAATGCTGTTTCTGAAGGTGAGGAATTACATTTGAGAGTAGTAATTTGCTCCTGACAGTAACAGATGGGAGTGAAAGGCCAGCAGTTTGCTTCCACTTGATAAATGACTGTATTTTGACAGCAAATTAAATGTCACACGAAGTTGGCAAATAGTGCAAGAAATTAATATTTAGTGTGAAAAGTTGGTACAATTAGGCTGTTGATCAACAGAGTGTGTGAAAACATGATTTAATGCCTTGAATTGACTTCAGGAGATTTCAGTGGGAATGGATTGCAGGGCGGTGAAGTCCTCTGTGATCACTTGCGGTTCTCGGAGCAGCTCCTAGCAGAGTTTGTAAGTCGGCAAGTGTTAGAGATTAAAGTTTGGGGCAGAAGATAGGAATGCAGCTGTGAATATTAGTACAAACAGGTCAGCTTTCTTTCCCTCACTGCTGCGCAAGAGTCCTGAGCAAGGACTGGTGGACTGGGTTCATGTGCAGTAACTGGAGGCTGAATCTTGCCGTTACTGTTCAGGCTGCATCATCGTCTTCTGTCTAGCCTTCCACTTTCAGGGCTCTAACCTGGAAGTATAAACCCAGATGAGATCTGATGGGTAAGGACTTATCCAAGAACTAAAATGAATACATGTAACTAGCCTTATTTCATTAAATAAACGTGAGCTTAAAAATCCTGAAATACAATGTGCTGCAGGACACTGCCTCTCGGGACTTGTAGTTAATAAACTGTTGCAAGTCAGATGTGAGTAGGAAAAGCGTTTAACTATCAGCAGGCTGCGGCTGAACCATAGGAAACTTGAATATGAATTCCATTTATGCAGGGAGAGGGAGAAGATAAAACATATAATTTATGCTTCCTGCAGAGTCATAACACAGTTTAGCATTCCAGCAGATCAGATGCAAGAAAGATTAACCTAACTTTGCATAGACAACACATAATTCTCTATAAAAATCATGTAACATTAAATATGAGTCTGAACTAACCATTGTGTTCAGAGCAAGCACGTTTAAATAACTACAAGGAAAACAGTCACACTTTGCAGTAAGTGTCAGTCTTCCAAATCTTTGTCACCATCAGAAGGCTCAGCAATGTTAGTAGAGCTGACTTTTTGTTCACAGCTGTCACGCCAACTCAGCATCCTAGCAGGTATGGCTTTTGTTTTCACCTAGAAATGTGTAAGTACTCCGATATTCATACATATATAAGAGTTCTTGCTGGGAAAAAAAATGACTATACCTGCCTTGCACCCAGCTTAAATTTAAGAAATCATTGGGCTGAACTGAGCCCTGGAGGCAGTGAATCTATCTTCTCTGACGTAAATGGAGTTATGCCCGTGTTATCCACTTCCCATAATGTCAGCTAGTTACAAGACTGACTGATTAGCCTCTGCAGCCCCTGGCATCACCTGCAGGGCTTTCAGAGCATGCCTGGAAAGGGCTTTCTGAAGTTCTGCTATCAAAGTCCAGTGCCTGGACGTTATACAGCCATTTCTCCATTAAGTCTGCAAATCATTTTCTTCTTACTTGCAGATACAAAGCTCCAGATTTTTACATCAGAATTTGCTTTGGCAGCTCTGTAAAATTCACTACCTTGCTTAATGCTGTACACTTACCTGTTTCTCCAGTTTGCAGTTTAGGTCAGCAGGAAACTTAATGTGCTCTGTGGCTCCATCTCAATGGAGAAACACAAAGGGATGGAGTAGTCCATATCATTTACTCAAGATTTCTTCAGACAATTGATAATGTGCTGTAAAAGGGGATCTTGATCCTTTCTTCTTGGTCTCAAATCCTTGTTGCAGTGTAGAACCTCCAGGTTAGACAGTGGGGAGGTTTTGTGGACGGTCACAATTACAGCATTATTTGACAATTTGTGCCTGTTAATCTTTGTGCTGAAAACAAGGAAAAATAGATTTATTCAGTTAGCATAAGAAATAGCAACCATCAGATGACAGTCATCCAGAACTCTGAATACTCTGTTGATAACATAGAACAACCATGGTGAACACAAGGTTAGCATGTCTTTTTTGGAGGACAAATTTTAAGTCCCTGCTGGAAAAGAAGGTGAAGCAATGAGCAGTTTGAAGTTATGTAAAATGTATGGTTTATTGCAATACTGTAGGCTAGGCAAAAAGCTTTTTTTTTTTTTTTTTTTTTCCAAAGGAATTTATTGATTTAGATATATTGTGTGCAAGGGATATGACAACCTTCCAATAACCTTCATCAGACATGGTAAATCTGAAACAGATGTAGTTGAGATGATTATTGAACATCAGTTATTGCTCTCTAGCATACTGACTGACAAACCCCAATACTGTGTTTCAGAGTGTTAGCACCTCAAAGACAATGCTCCACCTGACCTCTTGTTCAGTGATGAAGACCTTTGTTGTGTTCCTCAGGCTATTTATTACTTCTGGTTTTGTTAAAGGTGTATTTTCTTCTACCAAATTAATTAAATGTAAAAGAGTGTCAGATTTGCCTGTGCCTTGACCTTTAGTGCTTGGATGCATAGCAACAGAGTGTAAAACCTCTCCTCTCTTCCCCCACCTCACCTCCAAGCCACCTGTATACTCATATATATGAAATCCTTAGCTGGTAATATTTTTCAGCCATCCAGCTCTTGCTTACCATGGGTGTAAAGGCAATGAGGACTAAAGCTTTTCAAATGTTACTGTGTGTGGATATCAATAAACAGGGTATTGTCCTGCATGGGAATTAAAATACACCAAACCTTTCCTGTCATCTGTACCCAGAAATGTCAAGGAAAAATGTTGCATATTGCTGCTCCTCAAACACAGTTTTGCCCTGTTGGGAAAATGTCTTTTCCTCAGTGATTGTATTGGTGTGTTAAAGACATCTTCTCAGAGTTGAAGAAAGAACTGTGTGAATGGATGGTTTAGGGTTCATTGTGGAGGATTTTTCTCCTCTCAATGTCCAGAAATCCTTCCACAAAACA
>VXBL01003897.1:171247-185409 GCA_013400195.1 Aramus guarauna
AGAGCTTCCCCAGAGCAACAGCAAAAGAGGCAGCGCATTGTGAGCTCGCTGGGCGAGGAGGAGGAGGGCAGGAGGGGTGCAGGCAGGGCGAGGAGGAGGAGGAGGNTGGACTAATTAGCAGTCTGGATTTCTGAATGACAATATGGCTGCTAATTAATCTCACTGCAGTTTTCACAGAAAGAGACCCTGATAAGAACTTGCCAATTAACATAAGAAAAAAAAATGTCAAGAGTCCTGTTGTGTTTTTCTGGCATTCACTCCCAGTCAGATGAATATCACTATTAAATACAGAGACAGACTAAGTATGAAAGCCAGCGGGCTGAGAGGCTGCTCCGAACTTGCCCAGACATTATTCATACAGGAGCTAGCTGTTATTTGTACACCCGTTCACTCTTGTTGCCTAACATAGCTTGCTACGGTTTTTGTAAGCAGGAGGAAGATGAAGCAGGGCAGCGCGATAAGTGTCCGACCATCCCCATAGGGAATTTCTTGCAGTGTCCCAGTGTTAATCAATATTGGCAGAGGGTGGAAAGGGGAGTTTTGGCAAAGCAGGTCCCAGCTTTCACCTGGTTTGTCTGGTGTGGATGGGGACGTGATGTCTGTGTGAGGAGCTGCTTGGGTCAAGAATGCTCCCATGGTGCATGATGGGGAACAAGCAAGTGCCATGTGGGATGGTGCTGGTGGGCAGCAGGAACACCCATGGATTCCTTTGCTTGCCTCACACATTGTACCCATTAGCCATGGTGAGCAGCACCAGCATACAGCCAAAGTATTCACTTTGCTTCTTGCAGAGGAAGATTGCAGCCCATGCTGACCTTCCTGCTGCTGCAGCTAAGCTGCTAATAGTTCCTGGAAAAGCTCATTTAAAACCACCTGGGCATATTACAGAACTGTGTAATCTCGGCTATATCTGTGGTGTAGATACATCCATGAAAGTACAAGGTCAGATGCTCAGCTGGTGATGGTTAGTCAGGTCTGTGAGACCAAGGTGAGTTACAGGGACTCCTCCAGCCATGGGGAAGGGACAGGACCTGGTGCTGTTGCCAGTTTGTTTTCATTACCTTGAACTTTCCAAAGCAGTGTTTCTGGCCCACAGGACCACATGCCATAGGTATTTCTGAAGAGATGAGCAGCACAGCAGTTGCTGTGGCCCATGTGTGCTGCTCTGGGTGACCAGAGTGCTGTCGCACACCGGGACATACAACAAGCTCCTGGAAAGTGCTGGTTTAAACCGTGCTGGTTGAATTTAATTTTTTTTTTTTTTTTTTTTCCCTCTCTGTGTTTGCAGGTCAGAAGATTCTTCACCACAGAAGTGATGTCTTAGAAACTGTAGTCCTGATCAATCCCTCAGATGAAGCAGTTAGTACTGAGGTAAGTCAGAAATACTTCATTGGATGTGTTGGGTGTCATAAAATCTCCATTAAGTGGTCAGGATGAGAGCAGTGGAGCAGATGTAGTTGAGATGACTCTTGAATATCAGTTACAGTCTTCTAGCTAGTGACTGAAAAACCCTAGTACTGTCTTTCAGAGTCATAGTAGATTAAGAGCAGGTCCTAACTGTGGCTGAAAGGACATGTTAGGAACAAATGTAATGAAAAACATGAGCCATCCCTTGATTTTATCCCTGGTTTCCCAGACTCCTGACAAAACATTAGAGTCATAGGACAGAAACACACCTCTGATCCCAGCACTCCTTTTGTCATAATGCACCAAATTCCCATTGTGATGAAGTGAAGGCTGCTTTTCTTCTGCTCCTTCATTTTTTGGTAGCTCTGGATGCCTGTTTTACACATGAAAAAAGTGCCTGAAGGTGCCCCGAGACAAATTTAGATCTCTGAGAAGAATTAACAGCTATGTGATGGTGACTCTAGGTCACCATCTATGTCCTTCAAAAAGCACGTGACATGAGCAATGGAGTCTGGAGAGTGCCCCAGAAGAGGACTGCCAATTCCTCATGAACTTGCTGGAGAAGAGTCAAAGGACTGAGCATGTAGCTCAAAGAAAAAATTGACAAATTTAGCTAGTGAGACTGAAGGTTGGAAAAATAGGGATAATTGTATTGCTAGCCTGTGCTGGGAAGCCCTGACATAGTATCATTTCTGTTGGGAAATGAAGCAGCTCTTCCTGTAGTACATAGTGAAAAATCTGTTTTGTTACCAACCTTAAGTGATATTAAACACAAACGGGAGAAAGGACTCCAAAACAAATGAAATTTCTGAATTTGTATAAGTTTAAATCAGTAAGTTATAATAATATGTAAATAGTTACTGGCAGGTCATTCACTAAAGAATGATGCATGAAATCTCTCACAAGGCATCAGAGGTACTTGGTAAGGAGCAAGGGGGTCAGCTGGGTAGCAGCTCTTCATACAGACATTTAGAGCAAAAACCTATGGGGTGGAGGGCGGGGAGAGCCAAAGGAACTGCCAGAAGTAGGAAAATGCTGTTTCTATTGCTGTTGCTTGTCGAACCTTTGATAGATAGATTCTTCCACATGGAAGAACACGGTCTGAGGCCCATGAATGACTTCTGAACCCCAACTTTACTCCTTTGGCTCTGGAGGACGTTTGGCTAGCTTACTGTTAATTTCCTCTCACTAGACTGTAGGAGACAATCTTTTTTACGCTTTCTTCTTGCCAAACTGATCACAGCCAGAAGTTGCAAGCTGAGATTTACCTTGGCTGGCTATGCAAGACTCTGGCTGGCACAAGCCAGAAAAAGACAATAAGAAAGAATCAAGAGGATTAAATTGGAGGTTGGAATAGACTTGCTATGTCCATTATGGCAAATAGAAAACATAGTTTCATATATCAAGAGATATCCAGGTTGCATCTGGGGACACAGTGATATACCATGGAGCTATGATTTCACCAGAAGAGGAACTTGAATCTATCCATTCAGGAAAAACAAAGAAAAATTCTATTAAAATAAATTCCTGCTAATCTGTCTGGTAATAGCCACAGTGGTGGTAATCCGAGCATGGTTATGCCCAAAGCTCCTGTCATGTTCTGTCAAATGCCAAAATGCCTCCAAGAAGAGAGAGGCCCAAAAGGACAGAGACTAGTTTCCCAAAGAAAACAAATTTCTGAAACCTCCATGAATAGTTACTTCCTTCTTAAGAAGACCCCACTCTGTTGCTCTAACGCTCCTGTGACTGTACCGTAAGTCTGGGAAACCGCTGATCTGCTGATGCTCCTGTCGCTGTTCACACTCATCTTTACCTCCATTTTGACTGAGGTTACATCTTTCTGTGCACTTCTGTCAAATAATGTGGAACTTCAACCAAGGGTAAAGCTGAACAGAACCACCGTCTTGCAGTATTTCTTCTGAAATGGAGTGGTCTTGAAATCAGGAGACACCTTTCCAGTAGTCCTTTCGGAAGCCTTGGTTACACCCAGACACAGAATTTATGTGACTCTTGAAGGTCTTCCATGTGTATCATACATTATGCTCTGTAATCTGCAAGCATTTATTTACTTTTTTTTTTTCTTGTTTGCTAGCTCTGCAGAACCTATTTCATCATCATTTAATAAAATAGGTTGAAGGGGAATTATGTGACAGTCACATATCAGTGATTCACAAATCAAGAAATAAATTTGCTGTTGGAAAAACTGATGAGTTTACACATAAGTTGGCAGACTGCTCAGCACTGCTGCCAGCAATGAGAGAAAACATAGAAGAGAAAGCCAGTTCTTTTATGGTTTTAATACAGCTAAAACAGACAAGATTTGAGCAACAGAAATCAGACAGCCAGCTGCACTTATCTATATTTTTGTCTGAAATACAAATAGATACACGTGATCCAGCAAGGATATTGATGAATTTATAATTATTTAGTGCAATTAAAGACAGACCAGCATTAGTCCTGGGTTTAATTAAAGGAACTTTCTGCTGCTCAGCATCAGGGTCACTTATTTAATAAAATAGCAATGAAAATGTGGTAGAGATGTGATCTTCTTTCAGATACATACTCTTCAGTGCCTCTTTTCTACTTGTACTGAAAATGTGAGTTGTTCAGCAGAGATTCAGGTTGAGCCCTCTTGGCTCAGCCTCCCTGCCATGAGAGGGAATTATTTAGAACAACTGATTGCTTAACAATCAATATAAAAATTTGAAAGAATAGCTTGCTAGGAGAGCTGAGGTGATTATGTCATCTCCATGGAGATGGAGCTTGTATGCAATATCATGTGGAGTTGTTCCAGATGGACTCTGCTCATTTAGTTTAATATGTGCATAGCCTTGTTCTGGAATCACTATTCTGGTTTAACTTAATTCCTCCTTAAACAGACGAATTAGTGCACTTGAAATTCATACCATATTGTAGGCTGAATTAATTTTTCAGTGTTGGACAAGACTTTTGAAGTATTTGCAAAAAATTTACTCAACAGTACAGAATCTTACACAGGTTTTGTTTAGTTTTGTTCTTAAAAGTTTAAATCAGCCAACAGAAGTATAATGAATATATGGATTTCTCTTAGCTTGCAAATAAATCTCCCCCTGCAGGGGAAATAGGAATTATTAGTAGCTGTAGTGAGGGTTAAATAAAGTAACAAGCATCTACTTTAAAATAGTTAAAAGTTATTTCAAAATGCAGGAGAATGTTATTTCTCAGTAGCAAGCTCATTTGTGCCATCAGACATCCACTTAATTTATTACTGTGTATTGAAAAATGTCTTGGGTTGGCACACTTAAAAAACTTCTAGTGTCCACAGTTAGTGACATCATGAGATCTAAATGGGTCAGTGCAATCCTAAGCACAACTACAGCTTGGGCAGAAAATGGATTGACAGCAGCCCTGAAGAGAAGGACGTGGGGGTGTTGGTTGATGAGAAGCTCAACATGAGCCGGCAATGTGTGCTTGCAGCCCAGAAAGCCAACTGTGTCCTGGGCTGCATCAAAACCAGCATGACCAGCAGGTCGAGGGAGGTGATTCTGCCCCTCTACTCCCCTCGCTCTTGTGAGACCCCACCCAGAGTACTGTGTCCAGCTCGGGGGTCCCCAGTACAAGAAAGACCTGGAGCTGTTGGAGTGAGTCCAGAGGAGGGCCATGAAGATGATCAAAAGGCAGGAGCACCTCTCCTGTGAGGACAGACTGAGAGAGTTGGGGTTGTTCAGCCTGGAGAAGAGAAGGCTCTGGGGAGACCTTATAGCAGCTTTCCTGTACCNAGGAAAGGAAGAGCAGCTTTCCAAAAACTGAGTCTGACACATGCAGTTGTCCCTCATTAGCGCGTGGGACACAGTTTGCCAAGGCTGTCCTGATACAGTGCTATTAAAATTCACCAAGAGTTATGAAATTGTTTGTTTATTGAAAATATTATTTTTTCAATCAAGTTTTATTCTATTCTGCTCCTTGCTCTTTTTTCCATGTCATTAGTTTGATTTATTCATCAGACCTTCTCTCTAATTGCTTCTTGTCTCTTCCTTTTTTCCTTTTACACCATTCTCGTTGTCTTCTGTAAACAGCCCTATAACTTGATAATGTTTCAACAGTCCTTGGAGACTCTAGTGCAAAATATGTTTTAAATTAGGAGAGAGAAACTGCGTGTTCTCAGCAGAATATAGAAGCACATGGTAACTCCCATTACTGATGTATTTCTCTCCTTCGCTCTAGGTGCGCTTAATGATCACAGATGCTGCAAGGCACAAGCTCCTTGTACTAACTGGACAGTGCTTTGAAAACACAGGAGAACTCATCCTGCAGTCTGGGTCCTTCTCCTTCCAGAACTTCATTGAGATCTTCACGGATCAAGAGGTATGTTCAGAAGAGTGTCTTCCATACACTGTCATGTGATGGCAGAGGTTTCTAGAAGACTTAAAATGGCCCTCTGTGTTGTTAGAGTAAGCATCGGCAGCCTGATGCTGATGCTCTTTACTCTTCGTTATAGGCTTTCTTTCAAAACATTTATTTCTTTTACGTTAGATTTTATGTACGTTGCTTAACAAATGAATTAAATTTTAATTTGGGAACTTAAATTGTAACTTCCAGAAACAGAAAATCAAGGAACCTTTTGACAATGGAAGGAGATAGTGCTGTGTTTAAGATACAGAGTTTGTTTATCTAAGGTATACATGCAAAGCAGTCAAATTAAATTTGACAACAGGTTCTTGCCTGGTGGCAGCTAAGTAATAGGTGACATTAGAGGCTGTCTGTTGGAATAGCTGTAGTTTTTTGCACCACCTAGCTGCTTGGCTTCTTTCTAGAAGTGTTTAGAATTTGGCCAGTGAAATCTGTAAATCTTGTGATTTTTACATACCAAAAAGAGAAATGTGAAGCATACCAGTATTTAATGTTGGTTGTTTCATGACTTGTTATTTTCCTTTTTGCTTAATGTACTGTGCCCGAAAGCTCCCATAGGGCAGGAACCCATAGTAAACAAACTGTCACACTTAATTTGGTTGCTGTGTAAAATATATATTTAAATAAACTATATGGCTGCATCCCTAGGAATTTAGTTTCCAAAATTAATTAGGAGCATGTCAGTGGAGTGAGATTTGAAAGTTCGGTGCTGAAAAAGCAAAAGTTTGCATGAGCTCCAGCATGACCTTATTGTATCCATTTGATCCTATTCTCAAAGCCTCTTTGTTCAGCGTATGGTTGCAGGGTTGGGGAAAGAGCTGAATTCCTGTTCTTTGAAACATGCGTGATGCCTAAAACTCATTAGCAGTTTGCAGAGTTACTTTTCTATGAAATTGCAAACCTGAGCTCCTTGCACCTCTGGCTAATTAGCGACACACAATTAGTTTATGACTACATGCAAAAATAGGGGTAAATCCTACTGTTACCTTTAGGAAGCGAAATCGTTGGCTGGGAAGCGGAGGGGTGGTGGTTGGCCATGAGTTACAGCTGCCAAGGGATTGCCGCAGTGGTGGGCGTGCAGGGCGTACTGACGTGGGCTATCAGTAAGGCTCACTTGGCTCGTCTCTGTGGCTTTTTGCAAGTGTTGGCTTCCAGCTTATTGTTTCTGAAGCCGTGGACACTCTCTGCTTCTACAAGATTTCACAAAAGCAAAGAGATCACCTTTGCCATACTGCAGTCTCTGTATGACATTTTTTAAAGGGTCCTATTACTGGGAAATTTTTTAGCTGGTCTACAAATTGGGAAAAAGGTTAGAAAAAAGGGCTAGAAAAAAGTGGTTAGTGTTTTTCTATGTGGTGATCAGAAGAAGGAATTCCTGTGCTGTTCTGACCATGGTGGACTTGGCAGTGTTAGGTTTACAGTTGGTCTCGATGATCTTAAAGGTCTTTTTCAACCTAAATGATTCTATGATTCTATAAGCGCGTCAGGTTTGGTGAGTACTGTGTAGAGCAGGTGTTTCTGGCCTCTGCCCAGTTTTACTTCACTGGACAAAACCTGAACTATGGTCATGGAATGGTCTTACAAATAAGTAAATACCCTTTGAGGGATACTCTTATGAAGTCTAATTCAAAAATTCATCTCTAGCCTGCAGAACTCCCTGCAGGTAATGCCTAAAAGTGGTATTTGCAACTTCTCCCCATGCCAGAAGATTGAAGATGTCCCATTCCACTGCCTCTGCTGCAACACCTATCAGAGGAAAACCTTTCTTTTTACCTTTGTGGTCCAGGGTAGGAAACAATCTTGTGTTTTCTCTGAGCAGTCAACTTGCTGCTAGCCTTCACCAGGTGTGACACCTCTAAAACTTGAGGATTCCTCAACAGATATTTCTTAGTGTTTGAAAAGATGATCAGGTTCACAGATACATTTCTTTGCTCCCAGAGTGACTTTGAATCCAGAAAAGAGAAGGAGCGGTTACATCTCTGTGTTATCAAATAGCATAAGCAGTGAAACTTGATATCCTTGGTGTCACCATGTGAAATGCAAATCCATTGAGGCCTTTTCTGGGACATTCCTGAACTTGCTATTCCTAACAGATACGATCTATATCTGGAATAATTTTTCTCCAACTTTTCATTGGCTTGTGCTGCTAGTGGCTTAACACTGTCTGCTTTAGGCATGTCAACTTTTAGGAGTAAAGAAAGTCAGAATTTGGGAGTATGAAGCAGCAATCCAAATATGGTGTAATACAAACTGGAGAGGGCTAACCCAAAACCTTAGGCTAGTATATTCGTTAGCCCAGTGTACTACTGTATGGTTTTTTTACCTATCCAGAAATTTGCCCTACTTGAAAAAAAGTCTGTACTCAAGTTATCTCCTTATGTAAGCAACAGACTTGGATTTATTCATCCAGAGGACGTGATCTTTTCCTACTTTCATCAATCTCTAATAACGTGTTTTCAACGTTGACCAGAGACACCAGAATAAGGAACACACTTGAGATCCTAAATCCATTTCAGAGCTGTGGTCTGTGCTGCCCCTCTTCTTATTTCTGCAATAAACAACAGGAATGGTTCTCCTATTTTCCTTATCTTTCATCCTTTTCAGCCTTTTCTCCTTTTATTTTGTTTTGCTTTGTTTTTGTTTTCTTTTCTCCTTTTCAGACAAAGCCATGTCTGACACGTGGGTGAGATTTATTTATACTCCTGTCAAATGGTTTGGATACTACGTAAGGCTGACAAAAGAAGATAGAAAATGTTTATTTTCTGCTTTATTTAGGTATTGGTTGGATTATTTTTGTTTGGATAACAGCCACTGCATCTTTATTCAGCTTTATTTTTGGTAAACGCTGAAAATAAATTATGTAACACAAAGAAAGGAAGTGAGACATACACACGGATACCCAAAGAGATCTACGGCAATAAAGCATCATTATTTTTTTATATATTCATTTCTTCTGTTGATTCAGCTTGTGGTCCAAGACTTTCAAATTATTTGGCTGTAGCATAATCTATATCACCTTTATGAAACCTGTTCTTATAGCCCAAACTGACAATTGAATCTCTGCAAAGATATTTTGCGTGATGCTATGCTGGCAGATTTTCCGCTGACATTTTATGTCTGAATTACTTCTTTACAGAAGTTGTTTACATAATTTGGTGGTTTCTTTGGTGGAGCAAATAAAACAGAAATGAGCTACATTATCCTAATTGTCAGTAAAAGAATAAAGTCAAATGAAAGTAGCTGTGGAACTGGGAGAAGGTATAAAATATGTCATACTTCTTCATGGTGGTTTGTCTACTAATCTGGGTCCATCAATTTTTTTTTTTTTTTTTAGTTCAGACTGGAACAGAACAACAGCTCTTCATACTATGGAATAGAACTTCTTGTTCTATGCGCCTTTAATTCAGCAGCAGGTTTTGGTATTAGTATGTTATCAAATACTGTTAAAATTAATGTAGTTATTATCAATTTATTTCAACTGTTGTGGTTCATGAGTTTAAAATCAAAATGACAAGAGCATTTTTAACCCTAACAGGTTTTTTTTCTGGCTGTTTCTTTAGCCCTGTACCTCATATTCTCAGAAATACAAAACTTGTAGCTATTTGCATTTCTCAATAACTCATCTCTCAGTGTTCTGGAAAACTCTCCTGCAGTCATTCATGCTAATCTGGGGGCAGTGCTGGCTTTTCAGGAACCATTGTGCATAAAGAACTGCAGTATCAATGGTGTGGTGGAATATATCCCATGAGAGGAGGGGTGAGGAAAGTGGCCACCCTTGGGAGGATGCTGGCCTCCTTTGGGTTGCAGTTACCCTCTGCCTGTTAAGAGGAGATGGTTTATCCCTTAGATATTTGGCTGGCTTTTCTGGATGGACTGGGGCAGCAGGGAGACTCATGAAACAATGGTCATGAGTCATCATAGTGGCAGCATTAGTCTCATAGTTCTCATACCTTCCGATGTAAAAGCTTGTACCACCCTCCAATAAAGGGTGGACAAGGGAAGGGGAAACCTCGGAGTACTGTTGTTCTTTGGGCAATAGCAACCAGGAATAAGGTCCTTCTTTGTGTTTGAAAAAAACTAATTGCGGTAACATGTTCCTTTCCCTTCCGGGACAAGTATGCACTAGTGCAGAAGTGAATGAAAGAGATTTTATCCATCTGATCAGGAAATACTATGTCCTGACATTAATTGTCATTAAAAAATGAATTTACATGCATCTTCTTGTGTTTTTGTTTTACAATCCTAGATTGGTGAATTATTGAGCACCACACACCCTGCCAACAAAGCCAGCCTAACTCTTTTCTGCCCTGAGGAAGGGGACTGGAAGAATTCCAACCTTGACAGACACAACCTTCAAGACTTTATTAACATTAAACTCAACTCAGCTGCCATATTGCCCGAAATGGAAGGACTCTCTGAATTCACAGAGTATCTGTCAGAATCAGTAGAAGTGCCATCTCCCTTTGACATTCTGGAACCTCCAACTTCAGGAGGCTTCTTGAAACTCTCCAAACCCTGCTGTTATATTTTCCCAGGTGGAAGAGGAGACTCTGCATTGTTTGCAGTGAATGGATTCAACATGCTTATCAATGGAGGATCTGAAAGAAAATCTTGCTTTTGGAAACTTATCCGACACTTGGACAGGGTAGATTCCATTCTCCTTACTCACATTGGAGATGACAACCTGCCAGGAATCAATAGCATGCTTCAGCGAAAGATAGCCGAACTGGAAGAGGAACAGTCCCAGGGGTCTACTACCAACAGTGACTGGATGAAAAATCTGATCTCACCTGATTTAGGAGTTGTATTCCTTAATGTACCTGAGAACCTGAGGAACCTGGATCCTAGCTTTAGAGTAAAAAGGAGTGTAGAAGAAGCTTGTTTTACTCTCCAGTATTTAAATAAATTGTCTATGAAACCAGAACCTCTTTTCAGAAATGTGGGAAATACCATTGACCCCATCATTTTATTTCAGAAAATGGGAGTTGGCAAGCTTGAGATGTATGTGCTTAATCCTGTCAAAAATAGCAAAGAGATGCAATATTTTATGCATCAGTGGAGTGGTAGTAACAAAGACAAAGCTGAATTCCTGCTACCAAATGGCCAAGAGCTAGACATTCCATTATCCTACTTCACTTCTGTCTCATCCCTGATTGTGTGGCATCCAGCTAATCCTGCAGAAAAAATAATCCGAGTTCTGTTTCCTGGAAACAGCACCCAGTATAATATTCTCGAAGGACTAGAAAAACTCAAACATTTAGACTTCCTTAAACAACCAATGGTTACACAAAAAGACCTAACTGGGAACATTGCTAGTCCGGCTGTGAAACAAGCAAAGTTAAAACAACGAACAGACAGCAAGGAGAGTCTCAAGCCTGCTGCAAAGACACCACCAAGCAAGCCTGTCAGAAAAGAATCTAAAGAAGAAACACCAGAGCCTGTGAAACCTAGCCCAGCACCTGAAAAGCCTCAGAAGTTGGAAAGCAAAGAAAAAGTTCCAGTTAAAAAAGAGAAACCAGCAAAAGTGGAGACCAAAGCTATAGTGGCAGAAAAAGACATAACAAGTAAAGAGGAACAATTAGTAAAATCTGAGACTCCTGAAAAACAAGGTACAGATGTAAAACCAAAAATGTCAAAAGAGAAGCCAGTGAAAAAGGAAGTCAAGGCAAAACCTGAAGAAAAGAAAGAGGAAAAAGAAAAACCAAAGAAAGAAGTTTCTAAAAAAGAGGACAAAACACCCATCAAAAAAGAGGAAAAACCCAAAAAAGAAGAGATCAAGCAAGAACGTAAAAAAGAAATTAAAAAGGAAGAGAAGAAGGAAACTAAGAAGGAAGTAAAGAAAGAAGCTCCACCAAAGGAAGCTAAAAAAGAAGCTAAAAAAGAAGAGAAGAAGGAAATTAAGAAGGAAGAAAAAGAAGCCAAAAAAGACATCAAAAAGGTTCCTAAAGAAACAAAGAAGATAGCTGCTCCTTCAACTGAAGTCAAAAAGCCAGCAGCAAAGCCTAAACCACAAAAGAAGGAGGAACCTGCAAAAAAAGAAGCAGTACCTGCTGGAAAGCCAAAGGAAAAAGGAAAAGTTAAGACTGTGAAGACAGAGATCAAAGTCAGTGGAGCACAAGCTGCCCTTGCAGCAGTTGGAGTCGCTGCCACAACTGTAGCAGCTGTAGCAGCTGCAGAAATTACATCCAGTGGAAAGGAAATTGAAGCGGAGAGATCCCTTATGTCTTCACCAGAGGACTTAACAAAGGATTTTGAGGAATTAAAAGCTGAAGAAGTAGAAACAATAAAAGAAACAAAACCTCAAGTTGCACTTATAGAGGATGAACTGAAACTCACTGGCACAGTACAAAAAGAGGCCTTTGAGGTACAAAAAGAAAAATTAGATAATGAAGGACCTGCTGAGTCCTCTGATGAAGGCATTACTACCACAGAGGCTGAGGGTGAGTGTGAACAGACACCTGAAGAATTGGAACCTGTGGAAAAGCACAGGGTTGATGAAAATGAAAAGTTTGAAGATGAGGGAACTGGCTTGGAAGAATCATCTGAAGCAGGAGATTATGAAGAAAAGGCAGAGACAGAAGAAGCTGAAGAACGAGGTGAATATGAAGAAGAAAAGTCACCGCTGGAAACCACAAAACCATATATGGAAGAAGCAAGAAAGATTGAAGAGAGCTCAGATGAAATAATGGCTGAAGAAGATGCTAACATTAAAGATGAAAAGTATATTGAAAAGGCAGATTATGAGGCATCAGANACATCACTGTACTCTCAAGAATTTGCTAGACCTAAACTTTCTCCACTTCCGGATGTTTTTAATGGATTATCAGAAGGATCCAAAACAGAGGCCACAGAAGGTAAAGACTATAATGCCTCAGCTTCCACCATCTCACCACCTTCTTCATTAGAGGAAGACAAATTCTGCAAATCTGCATTCCAAGATGTATACCGGCAAAAAGAAAGTGAGATCCAAGGCACTGCTAAATTAGAAATCAAAGAACCCTATCAAGAAGATATTGGTGGAAAACGTAGTCCAGCCAAGAGTCCAGCTGACAGTTTGTCCCCTCCATCACCTGTTGCCAAAACACCACTGAGTGAACGTAGTGTGAACTTTTCGCTCACTCCCAATGAGATCAAGGTCTCGTCTGAGCCTGTCCCCATTGCTACATTGTCTGATGTACATCAAGAAGTTGCCGAAGAGCACTGTGCAAGCCCTGAAGATAAAACGTTAGAAGTAGCATCTCCCTCACAGTCTGCTGCTGGTAGTGCTGGCCACACACCTTATTATCAGTCTCCCACTGATGAAAAGTCCAGTCAGCTTCCCTCTGAAACCAGTGAAAAGTCAACAGAAGCTCCTGTTAGCTTTGAATTCAGTGAAGTCAAAGATGAGTCTGCAAAACCCAGAATAAGCCCCATGGATGAACCTGTGCCAGATTCAGAATCTCCTATTGAAAAGGTTCTCTCGCCTCTACGGAGTCCGCCACTGATAGGTTCAGAGACCTCTTATGATACATTTTTGAGTGCTGATTTAAAGTCTCCTTGTCCTTCTGAGGGGAAACCTGAAAAAGAAAAATCACCAGTTCAGTTGAGCCCAGCTTCTGAAGCTAGCTCTGTGGGCCTTTTCCAAGAAAAACAAGATGAAAAAAGCATGGAGTTTATGGTAATTAAGGAAGGTTTCAGCCTAGAAAGGAAAATGGAAGATACAGAACCCAGCAGCTCCCAGTCTTCACTGGTCTTGGATGAGCGGAAGTTAGCAGGTGATCTCTCACCTACTCAAATAGATATCAGTCAGTTTGGTTCTTTGAAAGAAGATACCAAAATGTCAATTTCTGAAGGTACCGTTTCTGACAAGTCTGCAACTCCTGTTGATGAGGTTGTAGCAGAAGACACCTATTCTCATATAGAAGGAGTAGCTTCTGTCTCTACAGCATCTGTTGCTACTAGTTCATTTCCAGAACCAACGACTGATGATGTATCTCCTTCTTTGCATGCTGAGGTTGGATCTCCCCACTCTACCGAAGTTGACGATTCCCTTTCAGTGTCAGTTGTACAAACACCAACAGCTTTTCAGGAATCAGAAATGTCTCCATCTAAGGAAGAGTGCCCAAGGCCCATGTCAATTTCTCCACCAGATTTCTCACCTAAAACCGCAAAATCAAGAACCCCAGTGCACGGTCACAGATCTCCTGAGCAGTCAACTATGTCAGTAGAATTTGGTCAGGAGTCCCCTGAGCAGTCTTTAGCAATGGACTTTAGTAGGCAATCTCCAGAATATCCTACTGTAGGCACTAGTATACACCATATATCTGAAAATGGACCAACAGAAGTAGATTATAGCCCTTCAGATATACAGGAGCCTACTTTTGCAC
>VXBL01003898.1:592-47750 GCA_013400195.1 Aramus guarauna
GGTATGCACGAGACTCCTCTCACCCACAACTGTCTTTGTTCCTTGATTAATGAGTCTTGGAAAAGTCACCTACTATTGATGTGTTAATTGCATGACTGGTGTTCCAAGCTCATCTGCATCGATGTTCACTGTGCCACTCTGCTCTTTTGTGGGTTCTCAGAGAACAGAAGTTCTTGGCTTAGCTATGGTCAGGTCTTTACCTCCTTTGGAGTCCGCACCAAACTACTGCTAGTTTGGTTAAGTGGTCAAATGAACTTGTCACGCTGTATTTCAATATAGAACAATTCAGAAATTGAACTATTATTAATCCTTGTTTTCTGTACTTGAAATGTGAAGAAAATAAAGATGGAGCCACAGTACCAAGGATAATTCTCAGAATTAAGCATGAATGCAGTTATGAGTATCTCAGGACACAGCAGACAGTAGCAAAATACCTGGTCACAACATTTAACTCATCCTTCAAAGCTCCACTTAATATGATAATTTCTGAATCTTGTATTTTTCTAAATTTATTTTTTTTTCTTTTTTTTTGTTTCAATCTTTAGATGCCTTGCTGATGCATCAGCAGATGCATAATATATACGCCAGAACACTAAATTTGGCTTAGAATAAATAGATTTCTTTTTCTGGTTACACTAAGGAGATTTAAAAATGTTTCTGTACGTAACATACTCTTCCAGTTCAGAGAGTGACCTTTGATTTTGATTTTGTGGTGTGGGATAGAGGTGAAAAGGCAAGTCAATACCACCCCTCCCAGGATTAAGGAAATCTTGACATACAATGTTTCTACTAATTCTGTGCTTTCCTTTATTTCACTGGCAGAAATCTGGCAAAAACTCTCTCCATTTTGAAGTCTGCTTTTCTAAAATCCACCCAAGAGCTTTAGCTTTGTCACAGCAACTATTTTTGCCCACATAACCTCCCTCACATAACCAGCAGTGGTCCAAAAGCCATTTTCACTGTTTGGATTTTCACTGCTTGAATCTTTTCAGCAATTCCAGCATATCCTGTGTCTCCTTTGCTTGCTCCTTGCTGTGACTCTTCTGCTTGTCCTTACTGTATTCAGTCCTCCTTGTGCTTTGATTTCACTCCTTTTTCAGTCCCTGTCACAGTTAAGTTTGGGCATTCCAGTCTGTTGCAATTACCCTTGGATATGGTTCCTCCTTTGCTAGATTTTTGGGGAGTCAGTTCCTCCTGCCTCTTGGTGTGATATGATTTCTCACCTGGTTATTCTGACATTATTCTCAACACATGTTTCCTATAATTCACAAAGATGAAGAATGACTGGAGAAAAAAAGCTTCCTTTCTGTTCTTCAGAGTCCCATAAACTTACTTTCCACCCTTTTTCAGTATTACTTTAATTACTGGTCTTTTAGTGCTCACATCTTTCTTGGATCAAATTCTCATCCCTCTGGCTATGTGCCAGCTTCACACAAGAGTGGAAGCTTTCTTTCAGCTTTTAACTGCTTGAATTCCATGATACCTTAACAAAACTGAAGCAATTTTTTTCGTATCTTCTTTAGTTATCAGCCACAGAGATACTAAAGACATCCTGAAAAGACTCTTATAGGTTTATTTCAGAAGCTGATTGATTATTTATTTATTTATTTATTTAATGAATAAATGGGGCTGGAAGAAAGAAATACTTAAGCAAGTTCTCATATATTTTATTTTTTTTTCTTTTCAGTTAAGTTCATAAAACATTTGTTCCATAAATACTTTGAACATATGGCACAAAGATGTGAAGGATAAGAAGCACTTGCTATTCAATTCCTGCCTCTGTTCTATCTTACTCAATTTTCTCAAGGTACAACTGCATTGTGCTGACTGTAAACCAGCTCGTAGTGGGGTTGTGGAGTGAGGAGTCGAGGAGTGAAGTTGTGCCTGGGAAAGCAGTGGGGTGGAAAACTAGGGGATTTTAAATGTTTGTCTTTGTTTCTCAAAACAAACTACCCAAACTATTTTAATTGGCAATAAATTAATTTTCCCCAAGTTGAGTCTGTTTTACCTGCTGGTAAGTGATCTCCCTATCTTTATCTTGACCCATGAGAGGGGAGAGAGAGTGAACAGGTAGGTGGACATTTGGCTATTAGCCAAGGTAAACTCAGCACAAAAAAAATTAAGTAAAAAAAAAAAAAGTCAGTAAGAGCTGTAACCTGAATAAATCATAATCACAACCACACAGCATGGGGATTTTACTGAAATCCCGCTGGAGTTCAATAGAAAGCTGAAAATCATGGTTGTAATCTTTGTAGATAAGAAAGACCTAAAATCATGGTGGCAGCAATATTTATATTAAGACTGTAAAGATGCGGTAAACAGATGGAATGAGAAAAGAATTCCCACACAGCAAGAGGTCATCAATATATCAGGTGCTGAGAAAGAACTGAAGTTCAAATAACCATCACTGCTGATTAAAACAAAGAGAGGAAAATATAATTGAGTAATTTCCTGCTATGGGCAAAAGGTCAGGTCACCTCAGCAAAGGAGACAAGACAAAAACTCCGGGAGGAAAAAGAAATGCATTTACTAGTCTGATTGAAAGCAAAATTGTTAATAATGAATCTATATGTAGGCTCTGACATTTCTGTGATTTCCCTATGAGAATATGAACCTCAATTTACACATATTAAGGTAGAGAGCATACTGGTGTTTCTGAAAAAAATTCTGGAAAGAAAATTGAATGCATTGATGTGATTACAGTGTATCAAGACACTCTGCTTCAGCTATCACAGTAGACGCGAAAGCAGAGTTGCTGGCTTGGCATTTATACTGTGAAATAAGTGTATCTCAATTTTATCACAGTTCTGTCTATAGTGGTATTTATGAAATATATAGCAAAAATCATAAAAAAAAGCAAGGAACTGGTAGTAAGATAGCTTCCTTTAATTAAATCATTTCTTGAAATTTTAGTATCTGATCTTAATTATTCTTTTGATCTCTTGTTAAAGCAAATATTTTCTTTGGATTTACTTTAACAAGACCATGAAGTGGTCTGCTTAAGTTAACAAAACTATTGAACATCAGAATATTATCTTTCACATTGCAATTTTATATGTAATCTGTGTGTCATATCATGAAAACTAGCAGAAAGATAGCTCAATGCACTAAAATAAGGCTCGAAAGAAAGACAGGAAGCTAGAAGACTACTGAGAAAGAATTGTCCAGAAAGGTTTCAGAAATCCACATCTCATTGTTAAAAGCAGAAAATGAGCAAAATGCATTTCTTCAGTGTGCCATGACCTTTCTTCCAGACACACTGCCTGGAAACGTCCAGCTATGCCATTAGTCACACATGCACACAGAAATATTAACACACATGCTAACAAAATTAATGTAGAACATATTTATTCAAGGTTTCCTGTCAAATGTGGAAAACAAACATACAAACAAACACCCCAAAACATTTGATCAGTACATGAAAGAACAGTGACAGGAAAGAACACAAATCTGTGTTTTTTTAACTGTAGTCAGAGGCATTGCTAAATGACAGTTCTTAGAAATACAAAGATCATTTGATATAGAGAACAGTTATTTATACAAATATGAACAATATGAATCTTTGTAGTAAAACATTACTGATAAAGACAGTAGTCTTACATTTATTTCATTAAGTAAATGAGCAATGTGATCTGTTCAGCTGTGGCTGATTCTTTGGTCCATGTGTAAAAGGTTGGTCAAAATTAACTTCAATCAGGTGAAAAAAGTACTGCCAAAGAGAAATAAACATTCTAATTGTTTAGACCTAAATCAACACAAATTCTAAGGAAGAAAATGCTATGTCTAATTCAAATAAGACGATAAGTGTATCTACTAGACAGAACTTCCTAAATTTTGTAAAAATAATCACTAAACACAGTAGTGCAAGGTGAGCAAAGACTACAGTTCCACATAGTCATCCAAATGTTGCTGAAAAGTATTTCTTATACTTTAACTACAAATGAGAAAAAACCTGCAGAATGTGTCGTCAGGAAATATCCTGATGTTTCTGTACAGTTTGTATCTGAAACTGTGCTGTTGTTTGACCATCAACACTTCCTGAGATACTAATATTTACTTCAGTACATGTCATGAAGGCTGCACTACTGAGCTTCATAACTGAATAGAGGATTGTCCGTCTTACTAATGAAACTGGAAGGTTCAGTAATAATGAAATTAAAAATAATACTCAGGTTACTACACATGGTTACGCAATAAAAATAAACAACCTTGAAAATTGTGCATTGCAGATAGGTTTTGTAGGACTTTGTTCCTTTTTGAATGCATATGCAAAAAATGACCTTCAAAGGTACTTGAAGATATTTTTTTTTTAATAAAGAACTAAATTTAAAATAATATTATCTTGAAGTAGAATCATAGAATAACTCAATTCAGAAGGGACCCATAAGTATCGAGTCCAACTCCCTACTCCTTGAGGGACTACCTAAAAATAAATCATAGGACTGAAAGCATCATCCAGATGCTCCTTGAACTCTGACAGAGCCAGTGTCTTGACCGCTTCCCTGGGGAGCCTGTTCCAGTGACTGACCACCCTGTTAATGAAGAACCTTTTCCTATTGTCCAATCTGAACTTCCCCTGATGCAGCTTCACTCCATTTCCTCGTGTCCTATCACTGGTCACCAGAGAGAGGAGATCAGCACCTCCCCTCTGCTGCCCACCTTGAGCAAGTTGTAGACTACAATGAGGTCACCCCTCAGCTTTCTCCAAGCTGAACAAACCAAGTGACCTTGACAGCTCCTCTCAAGTCTTGCCCTTGAGAGCTTTCATCATCTTGGTCACTCTTCTCTGGACACGCTCAAACAGTTCGATGCCCTTCTTATATTGAGGCACCCAAAACAACACAGCACTCAAGGTGCAGCTGAACCAGTGCAGCATAGTGTGGGACAATCACCTCCCTCGACCAGCTGGCTATGCTGCGCTGGATGTACCTCAGGACACAATTGGTCCTTTTGGTTGCCAGGGCACACTGTTAACTCATATGCAACCTGCCATCAACCCAAACCCACAGAGCTCTTTCCACAGGGCTGCTCTCCAGCCTCTCATCCCTCAATTTGTATATATAACCAGGGTTATCCCATCCCAGGTTCAGAATCTGGCACTTGCTCTTGTCAAATTTCATAGAGTTGGTGATTGCCCAGCTCTCTAGTCTATCCAGATCTCTCTGTAAGGCCTCTCTACCCTTGAGAGAGTCCACAGCTCCTCATAGTTTAGTTTCATCAGTGAACTTCACGTACATTCAACTCCTGTGTCCAGATCATTTATAAAAAACATTAAAGAGCACTGGCCCTAAAATGGAGTCCTGGGTAACCTCACTGGTGACCGGACATGTCCTGGCTCTGGCTAGGATAGAGTTAATTTCACCAGGAGCCAGGCCAGGTGAGCCAGGCCAGGTGAGCCAGGCTGGCCGGGGGCTATTCCATACCATGTGGCGTCATGGTCACCATAAAAGGGGGCTAGTCAGCAAAAGGAGGGTGCAGCGTGGTTCTGGGGTAGGTTGAGCATCCTGTAGGTCATGAGACTGGTAAATTTCTTTGATAGCACTCATTGTGTATATCTGTTATCTGTACTGTTGTTGATTCCCTCTCCCTTGCTGTCCCAGTAAACTGTCCTTACTGCAACTCACAGGGCTTTGCCTTTGTTTGTCCTTTCTCCTCCCCATCCCACCGGGGGAGGGGTGAGCAAATTGCCGTGTGGTGCTCGGCTGCTGGCTGGGGCTAAACCATGTCAGGCTGCCAGTCTGACATGACTCCATTCACTGAAACTCTTTGAGCCTGACCTATCAGACAATTGCTCACCCAACATATTATATGGACTTGTCTAGCTGTGTGCTGGACATTTTGTTCAGAAGGACACTGTGAGAGTCAGTATCAAAAGCTTTGCTAAAATCCAAACCCACCACATCTACTGGCTTCCCTTGGTCAACTAGATGGGTGACCTTGTCTAAAAGGAAATTAAGTTGGTTAAGTAGGACTTTCCCCTTGTGAACGCATGTTTGCTATGACCCATGACTGCATTGTCTCTCAGGTGTTTTTCAATAATAAATAACCTTCTCCATAAGTTTACCAGGCACTAAAGTGAGACTGACAGGCCTGTAATTACCAGGGTCTTCCTTCTCACCTTTTTGAAAACTGGGACGTTTTCCAGCTTCCAGTTGACTGGGACCTCTCCAGACTCCCAAGACCATTGAAAAATAACAGACAAATCCCATGATTACATCAGCCAGCTCTTTCAGAACCCTGAGATTAATGCCACCAGGTCCCATGGGCTTATGCACATCCAGCTGGAGAAACAAGTCTTGAACAAGGTCAGAGTCAGCTGGAAATTCATCTCCCCACCCCACCCCCAGTCACAGACTTCCAACACAGGGCTCCAGGGTTCTGGAGAAAAAGATGACTGCTCAGCCAAGCCAGCCTTCTGACCCACTTGCTTGACTTCCGACACCTTGGAATTGCCTGCTCCTGTGCTTTTAAGAGATGGCTCTTAGAAAGTGGCCAGCATTCATGGACCCAAATACCTTCAAAGGCAGATTCCCAAGGGACCTTACTAACTAGTTCCTTCAGCAGCACAAAGCCTGCTCTCCAAATATCCAGGGTCGAAGTTTTGCTGGTGGTTTTTCTCCTTTTGCCAATGATTTCATGCTCAACTACTTCTTGTTCAGTGTGACCAAACAACAAAACTAGGAAAGCACCTTTCCTATTCAACTCCCTTAGTACCTGCACCAAGAATTTGTCTTCAGTATGCTTCAGGAATTTCCTTGACCTATTTGTGTCCACTGTATGGCATTCCCAGCTGATGTCTGGGAAGTTAAAATCACCCATGAGGACAAGGGCAGTTGATCTAGAGATATCCCTTAATTCTTTGTAGAATAATTCATTGGTGTGATTGTCCTGGCTGAGTGGTCAATAGTAGACTCCCACAAGAACATCTGCTTTATTTACTTTCCCCTCAGTCCTTACCCAGAGGTTCTCAGCTGTGTCGTTGCTAACTGCAAGTGCCATGCAATCCAACCCCTCCCTTACATGCAGCGCCAACTCCCCACCTCGCCTGCCCTGCTTATGCCTCCTGAGGAGCCTATAAGCATCCATCACAGCACATCACTCACAGGATTCATCCCACCAGGTTTCCCTTATGCCAATGACATCATAGCTCTGGGACTGGGCCAAAGCTTCTCACTCCCCTTGTTTATTCCTCATACTGCACACATTAGTATAGAGACATTTCAAATGTACTCAGTAGATCATAGAGCAGACTGGAGGACCTCGCTAGCACACCATCCCTCAAACATTGATGTGCCACCCCCAGGCTTATATCTAGCAAGGCTGGTTTTATCCCTTTCCTCCTTAAAATCCACTTTAAAGCTCTTTCAGTGTGTTTTGATAACGCTTGCGCACAGATCCTTTTCTCCCTCTGAGAAAGGTGTGCCCTATCTGTCACTATTAGGCTTGGTGTTGTGTAGACCAGCCTGAGATCAACAAACCCAAAACTCTGTCAGTGACACCTGCCATGGAGACAGATCTGCTGGGTCTTCCTGTTTCTCCCCTCATCATTCCCTGCAACTGGAAGGGTAGAGGAGAACACTACTTGTGCTACTGATCACCTAACCAGTCATCCCAAGGTCACGAGGTCTCTCTTGATCGCCCTTGGACTTCTTATTGCAAGTTCATCGCTGCCTGTATGAAAAATCAATACTGGATAATAACCCAAGGTCCATACCAGAGTACGAAGTTTCCTCTTCACATCTTTAACCTAGGCCCCAGGGAGGCAGCAGACTTCCCTAAGAAGTGGGTCAGGTTGACATATTGGGCTTTCTATTCCCCTCAGAAGAGAGTATCCTATGAGAATGACCTGTCTTTTTTTTTTTTGGAAGAAGTTTTGACCAAGGAGTAGGTCGACTTAACCTTGGCGACACCTCCAACCTAGATGAACCATCATCCTTGTTATTGTTTTTTTCCACTTGCAGACCCTTGTACCTATTATGCCAGGGTACCTGGGACGGTGGCGTAGTCACAGGGCAGACGCGCCCGCTGCACCAGGCAGGGACTTGTTGCCATTCCCCTCTATCCATTAAGTCACCAAATTCAGCCAGGTGGGGAGAGGACAGGGAATCCTCCGTATCATGTGTCCTGTCTGCCTGACAGGTTTGTCCCAGGGATGGTAGGGTATGGTTCCACTAGTCTATCTCTCTCTTTCTCAGACTCCCTGACACTCCTCAACCTACTCACCTCCTCCCAGAGGTAGTAAAAGTAGAACATGCATAACAGCACTACATTTCACTAATTGTTTAAAAGCTTTTTATTCAGCCCTATCTTACTGCTCTAGATTAGGGCTCCAGTTAGTCCTAATTTACATTAAAATATTGACTTTAGTGAAATATCATTTGGACTTAAATATTTGGAAAAAAAAAAGAAAGTTCAAAAACCTGTTTTGAAAACTTTATGATGCTTACTTGCATATAGCAGAAAAGAAGTTGAAAAGTTGCTTGTGTTTTAGCTTCTCCTCCCCTTCACCCTCATTATTTTGCCTCCTCATTACATGCACATAATTTTCCAACTTCATTATTTGTCAGCTTTTGATTTTGCACATTCATCTTTCGGTTGCAGTGAGTTCAGAGTGGTTATGTCTGGTTTTGCACTTTCATTTTTGAAATTAAAACTTCCTTTCTCTTTCGATTCAAAAAGAAAAGATCACATATTTTCACAGGGGTAATTTTTAAATAGGGCTTGATTTGAAAAATCATGCTTTGTATACACACTAAGTGTGCACTTACTTTTGACACATATGCAACTTAGTTTGATAAACAGGTAAACTATCACTAACATGCAATCAGTCTCATTTGTTTCCAACCTCAGACACATTCAGTCAGGTCCAGCTTTCTCAGGAATCTCCAGATCTAAAATTCCTCTTCAGACTTTTAATTAAAGCATTATTTTAAGAAATTGCAACTTTTACATAGAAAATGAATCCATTCTCAATTTTTTACTAATTATTAGATCATCAAGTACCTAACTTAATTCAAGAATAAAGCAGTGATAAAATCATAGTCATAGAATCATAGCATCACAGGATCACAGAATCACAGAATCATAGAATGGATTGTGTTGGAAGGGACCTCAAAGCCCATCCAGTTCCAACCCCCCTGCTGTGGGCAGAGACACCCTCCACTAGTCCAGGCTGCCCATAGCCTCATCCAACCTGATGTTGAAAAGTTCCAGGGATGGGGCATCCACAACCACTCTGGACAACCTGTTCCAGTGTCTCACCACACTCACAGTAAAGAATTTCTTCCTTATACCTAATCTAAATCTCCCCTCTTTCAGTTTAAAGCCATTACCCCTCGTCCTGTAACTCCACACCCTTGTAAACAGCCCCTCTCCAGATTTCTTGCAGGCCCCTTTTGCCTTCTTTTCTTCAGGCTGAACAACCCCAACTCTCTCAGATTGTACTCATATGCTCCAGCCCTCTGATCATCTTTGAGGCCCTCCTCTGGAATTTCTCCAACACCTCCATGTCTGTCTAGTACTGTGGACCCCAGAGCTGGACACAGTACTCCAGGTGGAGTACTCTGAGAGCAGAGAAGATGGGGAGAATCCCCTCCCTCAATCTGCTGGTCATGCTGCTGTGATGCAGCCCAGGACACGGTTGGCTTTCTGGGCTGCAAGCACGCACTGCCGGCTCATGTCCAGTTTTTCATCCACTGACATCCCAAGTCCTTCTCCTCAGGGCTGCTCTCAATCCACTCATCGCCCAGCCTCTGTCCATGTTTGTGATTGTCCTGACTCATGTGCAGGTCCTTTCACTTGGCCTTGTTGAACTTCATGAGGTTACACAAGCCCAGCAATCAAGTCTGTTAAGGTCCCTCTGGATGTCATCCCTTCCCTCCGGCATGTCGACAGCACCACACAGCTTGGTGTCATTGGTAAATTTGCTGAGGGTGCACTTGATCCCGTTGTCCATGTCCCCATCAAAGTTGTTAAATAACACTGGTCCCAATACACACTCCTGAGGGAACCACTTGTCATTGGTTTCCACCTGGATATTGAGCTGTGCACTGCAACTCTTCTGCAGTCCTTCTGCAGCTGATACAGAGTGGCCTACAGAAAATTATTTCCCTTCCATTTCAAAGTGTAATACAGTAATAATCTCTACAGAATTACATACAAATAGTGGAAGTGCTTCTCTGCATATAGTAGCAGAGGCAATACATGTTTCAGCAGTATCCAAAACAATGCATACCACTGCTGATAAGGAGATGACCAGACATTTCTATGTGTCTGGAGATGACCAGCCAAAGAGAGAGATCACACTAACTGTTGCATACAATAATGCAGGGCAGAGGCTTAACTGTGCCTTTCTGAGACTCGGTTAACTTTACAGCTCTTTACAGCCTCAGGAAATATAGCCATAAAAATAGCTGTTCTGAATGGAGATTATTTTATGCACGGACTTAAGTTCTTTATCAAACTGTAACCCTACTTTGAGAATAAAATCCTGCTTAAACTGTGGTTGGAAGAACTATGAATGTGTTACTTATTTTTAGAAAGATGGAGTTCTATTAAAATTATACCAAATAATATATAGACTAAAAGTGGACTCTGTGGCACAGGTTTTCAATTTGCAGCTTCACAGCTATGCCAGGACTTCTGTCTGTCCATGAACAGAGTTCCTAAGATTCTCTAGGAACTTGATGTACACTGTAGGTTTTCACACTCTGATAACTCCATTCTGTAATTGATACCAATTACATTGTAATAACGAACTAACTAAATAAATAAACAAACATGAGCGAGTAACAAAATCAGTTATTAATAGGAACAACAGTGATAAACCAATATGAATAAGAAAATATTGATTCAGAAATTAAGTTGTCTGTTTTAAAAATCATATTTTTGTCTCAAATATTGTGGACCCAAAAACTCTGACCACTTATTTAAATTCTGTAATACATAAAAGCATCATTGTGTCAAAAGCCAAGCAAGAGGGGCAGAAGACCAGCTTGGCTGAACAGGGAACACCTCTTGGAACTCAGACAGAAAAAGAAATTATATGACCTCTGGAAGCACGATGAGGCCTCACAGGAAGATTACAGAGCTGTGGTTTGCATATGCAGGGAGAAGACATGAAAGGCCAAAGCTCAACGGGAGCTGAAGCTGGCCAGTGTAGTGTCAGACAACAAATTTCTTTTTTTTTTAAAGTATGCTAATAACAAGAGGAGGTCTAAGGGAAACATTGGACTGATACCTGTTGAAGGTGGCCACGTGACACAAAGGGATGAGGAAATGGTGGAGGCATTCAGTGCTTTTCTTCCTCAGTCTTTAATAACACTGATAGACCTTGGGCTGCCTGGTCCTCTGAGTGGCTGGAGGACCACAACCGCAGGAACAGTGACTTTCCATTGCGAAATTGTAAGGGACCAGTTGTATCAGCTGATGCAACTGTTCATAAATCCATGGGGTCTGATGGGATTAATCCCAGAGTACTGAAGGTGTTAGTGGATGGTACAGCACAACTCATCTCAATCATCTACCAAAGGTCATGGGAGTTTGCAGAGGCCCCTGCTTACTGGAAGCTCTCCAATATTATTCCAATTTACAAACAGGGTGTGAAGAAAGACCCAGGTAACTACAGAATTGTTTGTTTAACAGACAACACAGGTTCACAAAGCAAAAGTCCTGTCTAACTAATTTGATGTCAATCTGCAATAAGGTCACATAACTAGTGGGTTAAGGAAAAGTAAAGGATGTATTTTTTTCTGGATTTTAGTAAGGCTTTTTACACTGTACCTCACAGCATTCTTCTGGACAGGTTATACAACTGTGAAACAGGCTTCCTGGAGAGATGGTTGATGCCCCAAGCCTGTTCCATTCCATTCCATTCCATTCCATTCCATTCCATTCCATTCCATTCTATATTTTGTTGTTTCTGTAATATATCAAATTTCAATTGTTAAGGCCCTCTAAATAAAATATAATATCCTGAAAGCTTCAAGTGTTGCATCAGCAGGGCTTTTATTTGTTCATATAAAATTGTTAAGCATTTCAGGGGCAGAGGATGCAATAGAAAATTGAGAAAAATCAGATTAAGATACGAGGAAATTCCCAAATGAAATTACTTTAAAAGGATTCTAAGTGTTCTTCAGTAATGGATTATCTCACCTCTCCAGAAGTTCGAAAGTGATTGAAAAGAGGTCTTATTTGTAATACACACTGTCTGAATTTTAATCTCACTTAAGATACCACATCAATCTTAAGTCAAGAAGGATAAAAATACAGGACTCTTACATTAAATCACCTTTTCTGGATACATTTTCAACACTAAGAATTACTTTGTTTTCATCCTGCTACTACAAAGAGTTACCTTGCTAAATATAGAGTGATCCAGAATCGGATATTGTTTCATTCATCTAATTTAAATAAATCAAAGAGTTGGCCAGTTGTGTTTTTACTCCTATATAGTGAGCAGCACAACTTGCAAAATAGAGCTAAAAACTAGACATCCTAATATAACCTAGTCCAGAGTCACATCTGCTGTGGAGATTCATGGCTGATCACTTAGTTTAGTGACACCCCTTTCCCGCAGGCTATAAAATCGAGCAGTCAGTGCTTTTTCAGGAGATGGCATTTCTCTTAGTTTTCCTACAAAGCCACTCAATGAATATACAGGTGCAAGCTGTGGAAACGAAAGAGGTGGCATTCTGCAGGATTAAGTTGAAAACACTCTATGAAATGCTACTAAAGGCACAAAACAAATTAAGGACAGTTTTACTGAGCATTTGATGAGGATGTAAATGGGTATATAAATGTGAAATTAGATAAAGTTTAGATCAAGAAAATAAATGCTGGTACTTGTTTTGAAGGATCCCACTTTATTAAATTGGTAAATCTGTCCTCTCAATATTTTTGCATTTTCTGATTCCACTGCAAAATTAGGAATTACATCTGATTGAATCTGAGTTCCATGAAAAGCTTCCTGACTAGTGTTTTTAAAACTTTTAAGTTTTAAATACAAGTGAGCTATATCTATTGTGCAACTTATCATTTCAGATTACATTTGAGATACATTCATAGGTAACACCATTTTAAACATATGCTCCCATTAATTCAGTAAGTGATCAGAAACTACCAACCCAGCAGAAAATCATCAGAATGATGCATTTTTAATCTTATTAGAGTGAAACCCACTTGTCTACTTGATTTAACAGCTCTCTACATCTTTTTCTTTTTTTTTTTTTTTTTTTNTTTTTTTTTTTACAAATGCATTAGCCAGATCTATATAAGCAAAATTAAATCCAGGAGTCTCTCACAATATCATTATGACCAAATTCACCAGCAGCATAGTCTCTTTGAATCAAATGATCTAATCCATTTTTAGTAGAACAAACTATTCAAAGGCTGCTGTAGCACTGTCAGCACCTTTTGTTGTCAGCTTGAAAAAGGAGTTGATCCTTTACCAGGCTTTAGTTTCATCTGGAGTTACTTGCCTTTCAGTGTTTTAACGCTCAGTATAGCAGAAAGAAAACGTTCCTTTAATATTCATGTAGTAAATTAATTCTTTGCTCTAGTTGTAACATTTTTGGAAACTTGCAAGAAAACCTCATGGAAAAATAAGGAGGCAGCAATCAAAGAGCTGCTGAAAAGGGAAGTCTGCAGAGTCCCAGGAAATGTTTTGACTCACTGTTTCTTATACCTGGCCAGGTATAACAATGTTTAATGCTTTAGCTAAAAATTTCACATGTACTGTATACAACAGATAATATCATGGTTATTAGTAACATATCCATCACTATTTGCACCTATACTATGTTCAAAATTTTTTTTTTCAAGGAGCAATTATTATGCTGCCTTTCGTACATAAACATTTTCCCAACTTCCAATTTCCTACTTGCCAGGTTTAAATATTTTTTATTAAAGGGCCAAAGACTGAAGAGAGGAACTGCATTTTAGGTATACTGATTAGGCTGGTCTCAATAATTTAGGACTGTAGGGATTCAGATGGGTTGCTAAAATGAAGATATGTTTTATGTATGTGGGAGTCCTGACAGGGGTATCAGGTGGGTAGGTGAGTCCATGCTGGTACCCAGGAGGACCCACAAGTGTGAGGCATCCGTAGAAGAAATGTGTGAACCCATTCATCTTGCAACGTACTGAGCATCAAGCTGGGCTGACTGGTGAGTAGGAGAGCAGTGGAGTAGGTAAGAGTCCTGGGATCCGAGCACGAATACTGGGCAAAGAGGCCATGCCAGTACCCAGGAGATGCACAGGTGTGTGTGTGCTTGAGGACCCAGAGAGTGAGGATTGATGGGTTTGCACTAGGGAGCTTCAATCCTAACTGGCCGGAAGGAGGAAGGGCACTTGGCTACCTGGACTTTATGTGATTCCTGGGAGTATTTTGTTCTGGGTGCTGCTGAAGGCAGCTGTGCAGCTGACCATGTCAGTGTCCTCTGTGTGGGTGTGTGCGCGTGCACATGTGCCTGTGTGTCTGGGATGCACACTCGGCCTTGCTACTGGATGAACCTGCAACCAGGGAAAGCAGCAGTCACATCTATGAGCCTGGGGAGGAGATACCCACAGGTCTCCAGGCACACTGGGCTGGACTGGAATCCAGCAGCTGGGCAGGAGGAATCCCTGGGTCCTGGAGCTGCTGGAGGTTACAGACACATAACATCCTTTAACATATTTGCATAAAAACTTCAGTAAACAGTATGTAACTGTATAAGTGTGCAATTGCACAGATATCATTGCACTGGTATAAACAGTTGCAAAGACCACAAATATCCTCCAGAACAGAAATTTAAAATACTTGCAGTCCAGTGCACCACCTAAGGGGTGTTTTTTAGAAGTATTTATGCTGTACTGTGGTACTGAGAAAAGCATTTCCACCTTACTAGATCGAAAAAATTAATACATGCACAAAAAAGATCCCAAGCTTTGTAGCAAAGCACAAATTGTAACAAGTTCTGTTATGGATGCCTTTTGAAAGGCATTCATTATACTCCTATTAAATTGATTCTCAAGTATTTAGCTGGGTTTAAACTCATGCTGTTTTCCTCATAGCTGAAAAAATTAAAAAGGTTCTTTGCTCTTCTTTGCATCCTATTTCTCAAGACATTCAGAAACATAATATTTTATGGCCATACTAGAATTGCTATATGTATGCATGTATATACATATATCAGGGGAAAAGTGATAGCAGTGATGAGTGTGCTTTGAAGGCTGACCAATAAAGCTAGCTTTAAACTTTAAACTGCACTGAATTCACTGTCAGCACAGCTCATGCAAATGGGCTTGTACAGATATTAATTAAGTAATCATTAAATATACAAAGCTATTAGTCTTTAACAATCCTATCCTTAAATTGACTGCAAGTGCAAAATCTCATGGAGCTGGTGCCATGTAGTGATCACTGTTCACTGTAGTCTTTCATGGTTCTTAGTTGCTGATCATGTTGGAGAACACTTGGATGAGTGAACTGGGAAATGAAGTGGACAGGTCTTCTTGCTTCTGCAATTTTCCTCAGTCGTCTCTGTGAGGTTTATATGCTGTTGCCACCCACCCAGAAAAGGTTGTCTCCTCTTTCCTTGGTAGTGTTTATCTTGTGGGGATTTTGTCAATCTCCTTGTGTATTTGGAGGATGTCCTGCCTGCAGTCCCTTGTGCTTGTCTTGTCCATTCTAAAAGAAGGCTCTTGTGCCTTTCTGTTGAGATACTATTCTGGAGTATTGGCGTATATAAAGTTTCATTGCAGCAGACCAAAGACAGTGAACACAGCTTTCCAGGGTAGTGCTTTGAGCATATACCTGAAGATGGAATAGATGTGAATTTGAAGAAAGCAGGAAAGGCGAGTGCAAGAGGGTAAGCAGACTAGCCACTTATTGCAGAGCACCTCTGATCTCTAGATCCCAGGGTTAGAAGGACCATGGTTTACTTATCAATGGTGTATGAAAGAAAACTGATAAAACCACAAACCATTTTGAAAAAAGTCACTGTATCTATACAGTTGGCACCTGCATTAAAACAATTTGAAGAGTCTACAACTTAGAAGATGTTGAAAACCATTACTCTGTTCTACAAAGAAAGACAACATCTATGTACATGTATGTACTCTTACGTACAAAAAAGGACACTATCTATGACCTCTGCATCTCAATTGGGACAACAAACCACAAAACTCTGCCAAGACTAAGATGCTGTCAGACATAACGAGTTATGAGTTAACATGAAATTACCTTATGTCCTGGGTTTTGGTTAGGATAGAGTTAATTTTCACTGGGAGGGGACACAGTTGACCCAAACTAGCCAAAGGGGTATTCCATACCATGGCATCATGCTCTGCATATAAGGGGCATTGACTGGGGAGAAGGGGTAGCTGCTTGAGGACGGACTGGGCATCGGGCTCTGGGTGTGAGTAAATTGCATTGTGTATCACTCGCTTTGTATATTCTGTTTTAAGTATTGCTGCTGTTATTTCCCTCTCCCTTTGCTGACTCAGTAAACTGTCCTTATCTCAACCCAGGATTTTCACCTTTTCTTTTCCAACTGTCCTCCTCATCCCGCTGGGGGGGAGGGGGTGTGCAAGAGGCCATGTGGTCCTCACCTGCCAGGTGGAGCTAAACCACAATACCTTAGAAGTTTAAAAGTATTTCTAAATATGTTGGTAATAAAAATCTGGCATTTTCATCTATGAATTTTCTAATACATTTCTACAACACAGTTACCTTTTAATGTACTTCCCAGGCTGTTCACAAAAATACTCTAATGTATTCAATGTTCACTATCTTGTGTGCAGCTGGTGCCTTATCCACATTGCAAATTTGCTGATTCTGACTGACATTCCTAACCTTTATACATACAAACTGCAGGATTATAAATCTTTACACATGAGCAGTATCTGCAGGAATAATTGGCACTTTCTGAGGACTCAATGATAAAGGAAATTTTGATATTAGGAAAAGAATCAGTAAAGACAGAGCAATAAGTTTTTACATAAAAATGTAGTGTAGTCTTTATTGCATGTATAAAAGTGAGGAATAGGAAAATAATAGCATTGGGTTCCTGAGATAAAGTCATCCATGACAATTTGATGCACATTTGCTCATGTTGCTCAAGTTTCAACTTATTCATGCAATATAAGTATAAGGAATCATATTAGCTTGCTCCTGTTTATGAAGTCACAGACAAGAGATCCTGTGTAGTTAATGTGGACACCATGACTGATTATGAGTTATTTATTTTTTCTCTCTTTTTTTTTTGTTTTAATTTATCACCAACTGAGGGATTCATTATGTATTTTCTTTTCTTTGACTTCAATTGCATGCAACATGTTACACGTTAGCTCTCTAACAGGACTGATTTTTAGGCACAGCAACAAATTCTCCCTGTGTCAAATACATACAAAATATCAATCTCTCATATCAGAACTAAATCAACAGATAAGTACACTGTTCCACATGACTGTAATGTTGACTACTATGTGAAATAAACAAATTTCCCCTATTTATTTATATATAAATATTGTTAAATCATGCCATTTGAGAAGTCATTTAAGCCACCCAGAAAGAAAATACTGTCTTTACAGGAAGGAAGAGTATCCTTTGACTTAAATTTTTTAGGCAAAGAGAAGTTCACTGGCTGAATTCAGCTCCTAGAACGTTATATGGAATAATAATAAAAAAATGCATACAGATGCTACACCTCAAAGATATGGTTTTCTGTTCTTTTCCCTGGGTTTTAAAGCTGCTTTCAAGAGAAAAGAAAATGGAAAAAAAAAAAAAAAAGTTTTTATTTACTAATAACCAGAGACTGGTATGAGACATTAGACGAGTAGTCAACAGAAGAAGACTTGCAGCTTACCCAGTTCCTTTGGGAATAGCTATAACTTGCTTCCTGTTGTTCTGGTTTGGTTATTTTGTCCCAGTCTGTTCCCAAGGGGAACAGAATATCTTATGCTATGTCTGCAAAATTCAGTGGCATTGGGTTTCATAACTAAGAAAATCTGAAATTCATGAGAATTTGCTACAGATCATCATCCTCTCTATACTGCACTCCATCCTTTTAACGAACAAAAATTAAGCATGTGAATTTGTGAATGTAGGACCTCATTTTTATTCATTGTGCATCACACTACTTTGCAAGGATAGGATAAAATTGAGCAAGTAGAATTAACAGAAAACAAACCCAATATATATTTACCCATATCATTATGTGTTGCTTTCACAAAGATCATAATACCTTAATTGTGCCAAGAAGATGTAATTCTGTCACTCAATGTATTTTTGTTAGAATATTTTCCTCTCTCTCCTATAAACAATCTCTTATTCCTTACATGAACAGAAGGATTGTAATGCTGAGGATGCTACTCTAAGAGGCAGTGGTTATTAGACTAGCCCATAAATCATGTAAAGAATCTATGACAGGCAAGCAGAACTTGTGTAAAGGGAATGAGCAAGGCAGTTTAGCTCTTGCTGTTGTAAGCAGTCTCAGCACTAATGAACTACCTGGAAGTACAGCAATTTACATAGTTGAAAAACTCTTGTAAGAGTGATTTGAGAATCTCAGGGTACTGCAGCATTTCACCCTGTTCATGATGCTTTTTGAATCGTCCGTTCTCCCTGGATATTAGTTAAATCGAAGTAAGGACCAAACCAGAGAATTTGGGAGTCTTTTTGACTGCCACCTACACTTGTACCTCCCAGAAATTCACAGGTGAGGTGTAGAGAAAGTATTGTTGGTTACTCTTTCACAATTATAGAAACATACAGTTTTGTACTGGGTACACAAATATCACAAATTAAGGCAACTCAATATTGCCTTTATGTTCAAATAATACAAGAAATCAAGGGCCAAGAAAAAATTATTAATATTATTTTTTTAATTCACTTTGCTTTCATTGAATAACATTGCAGTTTAAATATCTACTTTCCCTTCACTTTTTTACTTACAAAATTATTTGTTATAAAAGAGTTCACTTTCCACAAAATAACTTAGCTTATTAATATTACCTGCTGGGAGAGAGGTTGGCAAATATAAACATTTCTACAGCATGAAGTTGAGATGAAAGAATTGTGGAGGATCATAATTTCTGGGAAAGAACCATCAGTGCATACAAATTAAAAAACTCAGCAGCCTTAATCTTGAAGTAACAAACTTTAATCTCAGTAATCTTTAATTTTATAAAGTAAGTTAACTGTAATAAAATAAATGGCATAAAGCCTTTCTCCCTCCCTTGGATTTTTTTTCTTTTTTTTTTTTTTTTTTTTTTTTTTTTTTTGTATTAAGGATTTTGTCAGCCAGAGACAGACACAACATGAGGAAGAAGAAAAGAAAAAGAAAAAAATAAAAGGAAAATCAAATTCAGAAAACTTAAAACAGAAAAGCAAATATCCCTAAATTAATTTTAACCTAAATCCCATTCAGATGCACAGACACTTTTTTTTTAAAGAAGCAACTTCTAAGTATAGCAAGTTGTGTGTTTAAGAGCTCCTTTAGCTATTTCAAAAAATCAGAGACATAATATTGTAACAATGAAGCATTCTTACCCTCTCAAAATCAGTATTCTTGCTTATTTCATAGATTTCAGTAGGAAGGAAAAAAAAAAGATTTAAAAAAATGCAATTTTGACAATTTAAAAGACTGCAGAAGACTTACTATACTCCATTTATTATTCTTGAAATGTATTCTGCTTGTTCCTGATAAAAATTGGAAATAGAAAGAAACAACTCTTCACCATTTATTTGTGCATTTGCTTTGTTATTAACTAAATAGTAACATCAAGCTATCAGAAATCATCGTGCTTTATGTTTTTTAAAAAAATTCCCAATACAGAAGATACAAAGGTTGTTGATACTAACAGAAAGTTGCTAAAAATACAGTGGTCTGAGGAAGACACTTTTGAGAATAGATATTATGTTCTTTATAATTAGAAGGGAAAGAAAATAAGATTTTACTAGTGTCTTTCTCTTTTCCTCTTATGCTTGATTCTTCTATGTTGTTTTCTCCAATTGGAATATTCTTTATAGAAAAAAATAAAATTTCCACATATTCTGACTTCTGGATGTTTATTCTTAGGTATTTACATTTACAGACATGATTATACTCTTAGGAATTCACCACTCTATTTACTGAATAAAATATTTGAAGAACCAGCTTCTACAATGATGAATATTTAACTCTGAGGTATTAATTTTATCACAAAAATATGTCCCAAAGTCCATACATTTAGTAGAATTGAAAGAATATTTTGTATTATTAAATATATTTTTGTTTTTATTATTTAATCAAAGTCAACTACATTCAAATATGGAGGAACATCTGAAAACACGCTTGTACCCCAGAATGGTATTTAGTACTTTCACTACAGTGGGTTACATAGCAGTACCTCACCCTGTAAAGCAATTAGAGGAACTGAATCTCAGAATGTCAAAAGTTGATCTTAACCAAACAGGTGGATGCTACAAGCCTAAAAAGAGTGACTTGGACAAGGTAGTAGCTCTAAGCCATGAGAAAATGAGGAATGTAAGGGTTGAGAAGCAGAGTTGGGTAGTGTTTCCTGTCCCAGACGGAGTACTGTAAGTACAAAAGACAATAGAGAAGTGGCAGTGAATGCTTTTCATTTAACCTTTCCAGTTATGAGGCAGCCTAATGTTCTGCATAAGACATGAATGCTTTTTGAGTGCTGCAGCTCCACAAGAACCAAAGACAACCTGATCTCACCCTTTCCCCACCACCTTTCTCCTCCTTCCCTCCCTCTCCCCCTCCCTCTTCGTCTCTCTTGCCCTGCTCTGCCTCACCTGGTCCTCCCCTCCCTTACTTAGGATAACATGCTTATCATTTTAAGGAGATGGAATTTCGGAGCAGCTAAGGCTGTTAAGGCTTTCTGTGATTTTGGTTTCAATGCTAGGTTAATAGAGTGGTTAAATGCACAGTTAATGATTTTATGATTCTGTAATAATCCCTATGAAAACAAGGAAATGTACTAACATAAGGATTAACAAAATAAAATCAATTCAGTACCAATTCATTCCTCCCCTTCCAATTCTGTCACCTGCATTATTTAAAGGCTATTTACTAACTTGCAAACAGGGTGGGACTGACAAGCGTATATTTTGCTATGGTCATATACACTAGGCCAAACTCTGATTTTAATTATGCTCAATTTTCACTTTTTCCATTAACAGCTAGTTTTGATGTTAATTCTTTGTGCACACAGCTATATAATTGGCTTTATGCTATAAAAGACAAAGTACTCTTTAAAAAAGTAATTATTTCTGTGATTTGGAGGGTGTGATTACTTTGTTACTACATACCCTCAACATCAGCTTAGAAATATTTTTAAAGTTCACAAAAATATCAGTTGAATGTCTGACTACATTTCAGAATAAAAACTTGATTATTAATGCCTAAAGGAGAATTATTTAAGACAAGCCTTTAAAAATATTTTATTTAATGTTGGAAGGCAACTCAGTGTAACTGATGGTTGATGCAGAAATTTATCATGATTCGTTTTGGACTGCTTCAAAAGTCTTGAAATGTTTTTCGATTAATAAAAGAAATATAGAATACTTGTTCTTTTTATACTAATTAAAAAGATTGATTGTACTCTAATGTTATAAATTGATAATTTTTGCTTTTTAAGACCACTGTGACTGTCTTGTATAAACAAAAACCATTCCAGAGACAACCACATAATTACTTTTTATAAAACTAAGATGAATTCCAGCTGTGAAATTCTTCCAAAACCTGAAAAATATCTTGTGTTTCCAATACAAAAAAGTATTCTGAGTTCTTGATGCTTATTTTATCATTGGAATATCCTTTGATGTTTCCAGCACATAAACTTCTCCATCAACCCAGATTTTTCTTAAAATTAACTCTAATCATTTGATAGCCATGGTGATACCTTGTTGCATATGCATAAGCATAAGAAAGTAATAAAATATTATGTCAAAATGACTTAAGAACATATAAGGTTTGCTTTTCCTGTTGCTCTCCAGAAGAAAACAAGAGACCTGGTTTCCCAGGATATGGAGAAGGCTGAGGTACTCAACAACTTTTTTTGCCTCAGTGTTCACCAGCAAGTGCTCCAGCCACACTGCCCAAGCCTCATAAGGCAAAGGCAGGGACTGGCAGGATGAAGAACCAGCCACAGTAGAAGACCAGGTTCAAGAATATCTCATGAACCTGAAGGTGCACAAGTCAGTGGGACCTGATGAGATGCATTTGAGTGTCCTGATGGAACTGGCAGATGAAGTGGCTAAGCCACTCTCCAACATATTTGAGAAGTCATAGCAGTCCGGCCAAGTTCCCTGACTGGAAAAGGGGAAACAGAACCCCCATTTTTAAAAAGGGAAACAAGGAAGACCCGGGGAACTACAGACTGGTGAGTCTGACCTCTGTGCCTGGCAAGATCATAGAGCAGATCCTCCTGGAAACTATGCTCAGGCGCATGGAAAATAAGGAGGTAATTAGTGACAGCCAACATGGCTTCGCCAGGAGCAAATCGTGTCTGACAAATTTGGTGGCCTTCTGTGAAAGGATTGCAACATTGGTGGATAAGGGAAGAGCAACAGATGTCATCTACCTGGACTTTTGACACTCTGCCTCACAAAATCCTTGCCTCTAAGTTAGAGAGACATGGATTTGATGGATGGACAACTTGGTGGATAAGGAATTGGCTGGATGGTCACACTCTAAGAGTTGTGGTCAACGGCTCAATGTCCAAGTGGATACCAGTGATGAGTGGCGTTCCTCAGGGGATCTGGCACTGTTTAACATCTTTGTCAGTGACATGGACAGTGGAATTGACTACACCCTCAGCAAGTTTGCCAACAACACCAAGCTGTGTTGTGGTGTTGCATGGTCAACACACGGGAGGGAAGGGATGCCATCCAGAAGGACCTTGAGAGGCTTGAGAAGTGGGCCCATGTGAACCTTATGAAGTTCAACAAGGCCAAGTACAAGGTCCTGCACGTGGGTCAGGGTAATCTCAAGCACAGCTACAGGCTGGACTGGATTAAGGGCAGCCCTGAGGAGAAGGACTTGGGGGTGTTAGCTGATGAAAAGCTCAACATGAGCCAGCAACATGTGCTTGCAACCCAGAAAGCCCATCCTATCCTGGGCTGCATCAAAAGAAGCATGACCAGCAGGTCGAGGGAGGTGATTCTGCCCCTCTACTCTGCTCTGGTGAGACCTCCACCTGGAGTACTGCATCAGGCTCTGGGGTCCCTAATGCACAAAAGACATAAACCTGTTAGGACTGTAACAACTCTCCTATGAAGAACTGAGACAGTTGGGTTGTTCAGCCTGGAGAAGAGAAGGCTTTGGGGAGACCTTATTGTGGCCTTCTGATATATAAACGGGGGTTATAAGAAAGACAGAGAAAGACTTTTTACCAGGGCCTTGACTTGTATATTCACATGTACATGGTGAAATAGAAGGAATCACAACTTCTTTGTAGTACAATGAAAATTCAAACTAAACCTAAAGAAAGTATTAAAACAAATACAAATCTGTGACATTAGATGCACTTAACAACAACAAGAGATTAAAAAGGTAGATAATGGCTGCTTTCTCAGGCTGTGAAAACAACAAATTTTTTCAAGGACACTAATAATGTTTACATATAGCTTTATTTATTTTCATAGGTATTGCTATTTCTGTGTGTCCAGTGTATCATATAAACTTCAATAAATAAATATGCAAAGCCAGTAATTTCTGTGTGATTTTATTGTGTTAACTAATGTTCTTTATTACTGTTTATTGTTATTTGTATAGGGAGGTTTTTGTATGTTTATAATTCCAATAACTCTTGTTTTATTATATATATACAACATATATCTATCTACCATTGTATAATTAAGATTGACTTATTTTCCAGATGCAGTGTTTGATGAAGTAATGCATCATTTACCTTATGTTTACTTTGCATTTGTTCTCAATTGGTTCAGTTAGGACTATATCATATGCTTTCCCAGAAGTGGCTGCGTAAAAATTCAGAGACTGTTAAGAGTCTTTCTTGTGATCTAATGTTCTTCCATTTGAATGTAACAGGAATTTTCTTTAAAGGATGCATGTCTAAATTTTCCACTATTAAACCATTATGTGGTCTGAACGCACGTGAGCTTTCCTTGTTTATCTGTGTCTTAAGGTTCTGTTGTCTCCTGTAGTTTCATGCAAACATTGATCAAAACCACAAAGAAAGAAGAAATTCAGGCACAATAAAGGATGGCACTGGAGATGAGTAATAGCTCAGTGAATGCACAGTCTGAGAGAAAACTTGATTCAAGCTTTCTCAAGCTCATCTAATAACTCTTATCTTGCCTTTGAGAAAGATTACCATCATGATATGGCAAATTATACCAAAAGGTGCAGTAGCTGCAGGATGCTACGGAAGACGTGCTGCAGCAAAGTACTAAGTAGCAGAGCTAAGAGGAGATAGGTACGACATTGCTCCTTTGATTACAGCACCTGGAGACGTGTCCCAATGTATCTTTGGAGATCATGAGGCCCAAAGTAACTGCAATGAACTGCAATGGAAACTATATCTATATATATATATATTTCAAGAGCAAAATACTCTAATGAGGAAACAAAGGAGGCAGTAGAAAATTATAGAGAGGACTGTTAGAAAATACGAGGGTGGAACTAGAAAAAATGCATATTTAAAAGAAACAGGGAAAATGAAAAAATGAAAGGCAATAAATAAGCAGAGGAGAGAAGCAGGTGAAGAAATGCAGAATAAAAAGTTAAAGAACCTGACGGTGACATAAATGGAAAAGAAGCAGAAAGATAACAAAAAAGAAGAGTGAAAAAATGTGAAAGATAAATAGAACAGAAAAGGAAAAGAGAGCAATAAAAATGAGACGAGCTATGAAATATGAATGTGCCTTCTCCTAAAACACTGGTCTATTTATAATATTCCAAGATATGAGACCTTCTTTAGGTCATTAATATTCATGAAAATTTTTAGAATTTATTTTGAAGTATTTACTATTGTCCAGTTTGTTGCTACTAAATAACAAGTAATTAAAAGAAAAAAATCACTCCAGGAACAGATCTGAATCTACCAAAGCATATGGGGAGAAGTCTGCAGGGACAGAAGCTTGGAGAAAGAAAGGCACAGGAAAGAATAACAACAGAAAACAACAAACGGAAAGTGAGAGACTGAATAGTAGAGGGTGGAAAGCAACTGAGAGCCAGAAAAGAGCAGAAAAGTTCTCTGGAATATGAACTTCCTAACAAATGTTCATTTAATACCAAGAGCAGTACATAGTTCTCATTTACTGCATTTAAATAAATGATTTAATAAGCTCACTTTTAAATAAACATGCTGCTGAGGGTTTGCTGGTTTTCTTCCTTTTGTTTTTGTTTTTTAATCACTACAACACTTCCCAAGAGTGTAAATTCTGAAAACAGAATATTTGGAAATTCCTTAGTGTTTGTTGTCTTTCCTGTTATTATTTTTTTAATTATTATGAATTTTTTAATAAGATTAAGAGGATAGTTTTGTTTGTGAACAGGGAAATATTCCCATGGCAGAGACAAATTTTCTAATGGCCATTTCTAGAACTTGTGACATTTGTAATACCACACGAGAGGGCTAAAACTAGTTTTTTGAAAGGTAGCTCTCCAGGCAGAGTTGCTAGATATTTTTGCAGTGAGTAGATGTCGCATAATTACATCCTAGTATAACACCTACCAAGTCATGCACTCTCCTGAAAAACAGAATATTTCTTTTCAAGCAAACATGTTTGCTTTATATTCAGTATTCTGGCATTAATAAAAAATAAACGTGCTGGAGCTATTCTACTATATTCTAAGAACATTTACAGAAGCAAAACCATTATGTGACATTAATAAAAATATCTAGAGGTAGGTAGTCTTGTATATCAAACCTTTGTTTAGTCCTCAAATGTTCAGACGTCCTATAAGCTTCTCTGAGACATTATTTTGCCTTTTTTTTTTTTTTTTTTTTTAATTTCATTGTGAGCCTCACATAATAACTCACTGAAGCCTTAACTGCCTAAGCAGTACAATGTTTCCTGGAAAAATATACAAAGATCATTAACATTACTTATCAGTTGCTCAATTTATTGGTATCTGTCAGTGCTTCAACAAATTCACCACTCAGAGAGGCAGTAGTCATCGTTCTGTAAGAAGTATTATTCACTTTCTTAAGCATCATTTAAATTATTATTCGTTGTAATAATAATAAAAGTTGCATTTATAGAAAACTCGTATCTCAAAAAATAAATGATTAATTTAAAGCTGAGAATCTTAAAGATGTTTTGAAAGTTTCCTACACAGAAGTAAAGTTCTGACCTTTTTTTTTATACCCATTTAAATGAATACTCATACTGTGCTGACTGTACTAGAAGTGTCCATGGAGTATATGACCTAATACCCTGACGGTGACATCTTGTGACAACTAAACTACAGTATGTTCTTAGATGCATGTCTGGAACCTCCAGGACAACTTACTGAAAACTATAAATCTCTCAGTTAAGAGAGAAACAGTTGCACTCCCTTCTTTCAACTTTTCTGACACTTTTGGCTCAACGATACCATCTTGTCTCAGTCTGTTAGACTCATCCTGGAAAGGAGGACAGAAAGGAGAGTTTATAGCCTTTGAAAGAAGGGGCAGGCCACTCAGGACGGCTACAAAGAGGTCATTAGTCTGTGCAAGGAGAAAATTAGAATGGCCAAAGCCCAAATAGAACTTAAAGTGGCTACTACCAAAAAAGGCACTTTGGTTTTTTTTTTGTTTGTTTGGTTGGTTTTGTTTTTTTTTTTGTTTGTTTTTGGTTTTGTTGTTGTTGTTGTTGTTGTTGTTGTTGTTTTTAATAAATGCATTAACAACAAAAGGAGGGCTAAGGAGAATCTCCATCCTTTATTGGATGTGGCAGGAAACATAGTGGCAAAGGATGAGGAAGAGGCTGAGGTATTTAATGCCTTCTTTGCTTCAGTCTTTAGCACTAAGACCAGTTGTTCTCCGGGTACCCAGCGCCCTGAGCTGGAAGACAGGGATGGGGAGCAGAATGAAGCCCCCATAATCCAAGTGGAAATGGTTAAAGACCTGCTACACCACTTAGATGCACATAAGTCTATGGAGCCAGATGGCATCCACCCAAGGGTCCTGAGGGAGCAGAAGTGCTCACCAAGCCACTTTCCAGCATTTATCAGCAGTCCTGGCTAACTGGGGAGGCCCCAGTTTACTGGAGGTTAGCCAATGTGATGCCCATCCACAAAAAGGGCCAGAAAGAGGATCTGGGCCTGTCAGTCTGACCTCAGTGCCAGGCAAGGTTATGGAGCTGATCATCTTGAGTGTCATCACACGGCATGTACAGGACAAGCAGGTGATCAGGCCCAGGCAGCATGGGTTTATGAAAGAGAGGTTCTGCTTGACTGACCTGATCTACTATTATGACAAGGTGACCTGCTTAGTGGATGAGGGAAAGGCTGTGGATGTGTCTACCTAGCAAGACTTTAGTAAAGCCTTTGACACCATTTCCCACAACATGCTCTCTATCAATGGTCTGGATGAGGGGATTGAGTGCACCCTCAGCAAGTTTGCTGACAACACCAATTTGTGCAGGAGTGTCAATCTGCTCAAGGGTAGGAAGGCTCTACAGAGCGATCTGGACAGGCTGGATTGATGGGCCGAGACCAACTGTATGATCTATAACAAGGACAAGTGCTGGGTCCTGCACTTGAGTCACAACAACGCCAGGCAACACTACAGGCTTGCGGGAGAGTGGCTGAAAAGCTGCCCTGCAGAAAAGGACCTGGGGGTGTTGGTCGACAGCCGGCTGAATATGAGCCAGCAGTGTGCCCAGGCCAACAGCATCCTGGCTTGTATCGGACAAGTGTGGCCACCAGGACCAGGGCAGTGACCGTCCCCCTGTACTGGGCACTGGTGAGGCCGCACATCAAGTGGTGTGTTCAGTTTTGGGCCCCTCACTCCAAGAAGGACATTGAGGTGCTGGAGCATGTCCAGAGAAGGAGAACAGAGTGGTGAAGGGTGTGGAGCACAAGTCTGATGAGGAGCGGCTGAGGGAACTGGGGTTGTTTAGTCTGGAGAAGAGGATGCTGAGGGGAGACCTGATCACTCTCTACATCTACCTGAAAGGAGGTTGTAGCCAGGTGAGGGTTGGTCTGTTCTCCCAACTGACAAGTGATAGAACAAGAGAAAATGACCTCAAGTTGTGCCAGGGGAGGTTTAGATTGGATAATAGGCAAAATTTCTTCACTGAAAGGGTTGTCACTCACTGGAACAGGCTGCCTTTTAATGCTAAAATAGGCATAGATAGTAACCTGCAATTATTTCGCTTGCTCTAATCCAGCATCCTTCTGGCATGTAGCTAAATCAGTGAAAGTCATACCCTACACAGACTTCCAAAAAAAAAACAACAATGGCTATTAAGATTTGGTCTGCTGTATTTTATTTCCCTAGAGAACATATCTTAATACTTTCTGGCATACACATACTTGCTACTCAGCAACAATGTACTTGTGATAGTATAACTGAATTCATGTTTTTGCCTGTAGGATCTTTGTTATTTATAATATTACATTAAAAAGGAAAAATATTTTTAAGAACTGAAGAGGAATTTGAGAGCATAGCAAAATGGCAAAACACTTGCAAAATGAGCGTATTTGATATAGAATAATATAGAGGTAAAGGTTATGACCTATGGTATTTTTAAACCATACACTTTTGAAATACAACTGTATTTAAAGGTTTTGTACAGTTGAACATCTTTTCATGTTGAAATGTAACTGCTACAGAAGTGTCATATATCATTTTTGTGGAGCAATGCTTCACACTCTATGGAGTTAGTTCTGCTTTTAGCACATATCTGGGCTACATGACCTCCAAAAGCCCTTTTCAACCCGAATTTTTCTATTTTTCTAAGGCACACTAACAATAAACACCAAGATTAACGTGAGAACTGCTTCTGACTCTGCATGCTTATTTTTAAGAATATTTCATGCTTATTTAAGAATATTAAGTTATTTCAGTTTTGTTCTTCTTACTACCTTTTGCATGGATTAGAATGGTCTCCAAGTGTTCTATTTGCTAGAATCTCAGGCTACCTTAAAGATTTGAATGTGTCAAGTCAATTTAGGCTGGACATTTTGTCTAGTTACAGATTAAAAACAGAATTCATGACTTTAAAGCAGTTGTTTTCTTCTAGCTAGATTGTCTTAAAACAAAACAACATTTAGATCAGAGAGGCTTTATAAAAAGGGTAAAACTAAAGCAATTATAACAGTACAGAATTCTACCGCTACTTCCCTTGCTTTTTAAAATTTCATTGTAAGTAATCTGCAAAGATGTTGCTTCAGTACCAGAATACAAAAACTGTACTCACATTATAATGTAACAGCTAAAAAATAGAAGCGGGAGAAAATGTATTTGCAGGCTTGATTTTGTCCTTTGAAAATTAGTATTTTTCTCTAAGCCACAAAATTTACAGTATTCTTTGCCTACCAAACACAAAAGTGATGCATATCTGAGAAATTTCTACTGTTTAGACAGTAGAATAGTATTAAATTATTTTGGGAACTCCTATATTTCTTGTAGGGGTTTCCGGTTGTTTGACCTCTATCTGATTCTTCCACACCTTACACTTCAATTACAGAAGAGAGGCTGAAGAATTTAGGTAACCAAGTAATATTTCAAAATTCATGTTCAGGAAAATGAGGCATTTATAGGATGTTGTGAGTAGATTTCTTTCATTAATTTCATTGCCACCTGCAGCACAGAATACATCATGTGTTCAGAATAAATCAAAATAATTTTGCTGTTGTTTTTTTTAGTCTCAGTATGTCTCTTCTTTAAACTTTTCGTCATTAGCTGGAGTGCACGTGTTGCAGTATCTCTGTGAAAAATGAGAAGGATTGTAACATGATACGTATGCCTTTGCTTTCAAGATCTTCATTTCATACTTCTGTTCATTATCATACAAAGCTAGTTTTTAGTTTTGATTTGAAAATGTTGATCAAGAATTGCTATGAATATATATTAATTTCCGTATTGTGACTTTAACATTTGCACGCAGCTTAATGGTCGCATATCTTGTTAATAAATAGCGGTACCTTTCTTTCAGTCAACTGGATTCTTTCTTGGTTTTGGTCTATAACAGAAGAAAAAGAAGTGAAAATACTCTATTATGGTTGAATTAACTTTTTTAAAGTTAATGAAAAGTTTTGATAGGCTAAAGTATAATAAGTACTAATTATTCTTCATAGTTGTTGCAATTAACTGTTATGGTTAACTTACATTTAGAATTACATAACTGTGTTGAGTGCTTCTGCCATTGAAATACTGGGTTGTCTGAAACAATCTAAAAATAAATAATATTTTTGGAGCCTTTTTCTGTAAAACCATGCCACCAAACTTATGTTTTCAAAATTGTCCTAATGAACAAACATTCTCAATTCACAGAAATATAATAAGAAGGCTAAACCCAGCAAAGCTTCACCCCTCCTTCCTACAACAAAAAAGGCAAGTAACAGGTAAAAAAATCAGGACAGTTATCAATTAGTATCTTTGTGGAATGGTCTCCCTCTTCTATTCATGGAATCTTTTTCACCGGACTTCAATCAGCCCTCTTCTCAATGAAGCAGGCATTTAATGTTGTCCAAGGATATCAGCAGGTTCATCCTCTGCTTGTCAATGTGCTAAGCGAGCTGCTACTTATCCTGTTAGGCACTCTGTTTCCTGTACTAGCATAACTGAGAAAGGATGTTTTATGCTGCTGTTCATATCATATATGTGACCTTTTTTGATAAACAGACAGTAGATAGATAGTTATGTTTGTGCTGAGCAATGCCAACTACTGTCCAGTGAAGGACACTCAAGAACATTCTCCTTGGAGGCAGAAAAATACATTTTTATTTTTTTTAAATAAGTAATGATGATTTTGTCTTATTCCTTCTGACTTTCCTTTCTTAAGTAATATAAGAATCCATTCTGTACTCGTCATGTTACTTTAAGGAAAAAAATACATATACACAAAAAAAAGAATTAATGAAACTACATTCTTCTTCTATTTGTAATATGGATAGTTAAACACTTAAAAGACACATGATACAGATTCGTAGATTATGTACCCATTAAAGATGCATCATTTTGTCTACTTTCCCTAGTGAACATTGCAAATGAGCTGAGAAGGGTAACGTAACCAGCTATCACATTGCAAGACCATCTGCCTTACCGTCTTCTGCCTGCCTATATACTCGTGCATAGCCTTCCACTCTTACAGGAAGCACTCGAGCATAGAAGTGGAGCTTCAATGAGCTGTTTTCCAATTCATTCAGATGAGCTCAGTCAGGATTTCTTTAGCCTTGACAGAATAAAATTATCAGGACTCTTTGTGCCTTTCCTAAATGCTTTTCAATATCTCAATTATGCAGAAAGTCACTGATGTGAAAACTGAAGAAAAAGCCCCATCAACTCATTAAAATATTGAAGCTCAGCCTAATATTTTTTTTTTGATATGCACAGTCTACAAAGTATTACTCAGAACGCTGACCCTCTGCATTATGTTGATATTTTATCATATTCAGAAACCATGAATAAATACTTGCAGATTTCTTTGTCTTCTTAAGTGTTTAGATACTAGAGAAGAAGAATATATGTAACTTCATTGGCATCAACACATGCTGGTCTACTCCACGTGAAAGTCTGACTGAAATGTTGCCTCTAAGAATAAAATATCCATAATTTTTTTCCTATATAGAAATTGAATACAAACTTTTCTTAATACTCTGAAAAAAAAAAGTAGATTAATTTTTCTCCCCTCTAGTTCCATTTCCAAGGAAATACATACAATATCATTTTTTATTTCAAATCCTGAGTCTAAAAATGGAATTGCCAAAAATGTTTCAGAAAGTGTGTTGTCAAGATATTTTTTACAATTATGACACTTATTTTTCTGAATATTTTTCCTTTCCTTATTTTTATTTATCATCTAGCTAAATATCTTTGAAATAGGGTGCTTAAGCAGATATTTAGTGCTGAGACCATGAATCAGTCTTTACAGATTAATCATTTCAGACAGCATAGCACAACATTGTTTTGAAATTGTTTCAAAAAATAAAAGCTGAATACAAGACAACTAGAGCAGAGAGTATTAAACACCTAAGGTAGTGAATTTTAATGTATTTTTTATTTGATTTATTCAAAATTTTTTCAGTGTCATCCTGAAATCATGTTTAATGAATGTGTTAATATAAATCTCAGAAAGGTTAGTTTAGAACGTACATAATAAGTTGCCTTATGCTGCTTCTCATCCTTAGAAGTCACATTAAAACTTAATTTCAAATGTTGATGATAAGACAAATGCATACAAGCCATTGAAATTACTTCAAGATTTGAAAATATGGGGGAAATAACTTCTTTAAAATTTATAATTTATAATTTCTCATATATGATCTATTTTGAGAATATGAGAAGGAGAGAGAGAGAGAGAGAGCAAGAAATATTCCCATTTATGTAAAAGGAAATTTCATGTCAATTTATATGGTAAGCCCTATCAAGATAGACGTCTTAAAATAGTGTACTCACTGAAGTGTAATATCACAGTCTTACTCTGACATCCTAATGGAAGTATGAGACTAAGTAGACCTTGCTAACTAACAGAGTAAGCATTTCCCACTTTCATGTTACCCTTGGGACTTACATGTTTTATTCAGGAAAACAATCATTCAAGATTGTTTCCATTCCTGTACTTAGCAGATGGTGATTCTTCCTTTTGTTTCTCTTTCAAACAATATGGGAAAAGTCAACGTGAATTATCATCTGCAAGAGCCTCTATTTTCTTATGTTTAGAAAACTAAAGTAGAAGTCATATCTCATGTAAGAATACATAAAATGATCTAGGTTTAGGGAGAGGCAGGCAGCAAGAGTAAATCTAGAAAGTTTGGAGATGACCAATCCATAGATCAGATGGCATCTGATCAAATACCTAAACCCTAACTTCCTGCTAAGTGTCAATTCCAACATTCAAAGTATATCAAGATTTTTCTTGTCTTTCTCCATGCTTTTTTTATCACCTCGCCAGCAAACGGATGCTGTAGCTAGTCATTACATGCAGCTCAGCTCACATAAGAGAAGGCAAATTGGCAGAGCCCTAACAAGGCTGCCATAGTTTACGATATGGCTGTTGAGCAAGTGATGTGAATGTGAGTCAGACTAGAAATTTTTCAATGAATTTAGTAAGCATTTTAAAGTTACAGTCTGTGGCAGGAAAAACTATTCAGTTCACATAGTTTAACCAAATCAGATTTCAAGCAATTTATTGATTTCTGAATGACACAAAATAGGACTGCAGGAAACATGTCATTGTAACCTTTTAAGTCAGAGAATGCGAACAAAGCAGTCTACCATAAACTACTGTGAATAATCATCACAGGATCATAGGATAATTCATGTTGGATGGGATCTCAGGAGTCATCTAGTCAGAGCAGGGTCAGCGATGAGGTCAGACCAGTTTGCACAGGGATTTATAGACTGGTCTTGAAAACCTTGTATGTTTACTTACGTGCTTTACTCAGGGATAATCAGGACTCAGTCCTGCAGATATCGCATGCAATTCCAATGCCAAAGACTTTCACCAAACACAAGCCAAAAAGTTGAAGTAGATGTCAACCAGGTTTTCGCAGAACATTTAACACATATTTTCCTCAACATATTTTGCACCTTTAACTTGTTTAAAAATTGTGTCCCATGTCTTTGACTCTGCCTTGAAACCAGAATCCTGGATCCAGTTCTGAACAGAAACACCTAATTTATGTTATTTTAACAAGGATGTTGGAGCCAGCAGAGACTCTAATGTTAGTTAAGTGACCTAAACTACCAGCGACTTTTCCAGAATTCTTTTCCCAAAATTTTGCTGATTTCTTTAGTAAGCCTTCTTTAGTAAGTCTTCTTATATCAAATGTAGAGGTTATTTTGTTTTCAGAATTTGTTTCCACAGATGATCATTTAATATCTCAGTCTTTAAAAAAGTCTGTGAAAATAATCAGCAGCTCATCATTAATTTTTGAGATACTTGTGCTTTAAGACAAATTTGTCAGTATGCAACGTCTCTATTGTGAAATAACTTTGAGGCTAAAAACTTCCAGAGTTTCTCTTGTTTACATACTAAGCAGTTTCTCAATGCTACTGTATGAAATTTGCATCACTTGAAACTTCATGTTTCTAAATTTCTGAGGATTTCACTAGTCATTTGTAGTTCTTTGGATTTGGATATTCTTGCAAAGATGATAATTCTTTTGACAATTGATTCTGAGACAAATGTAGTAACTAAATCTCACAGATTAGTAAAACATAATATTAATAATACTGAACATAGCATGCAGCTGCACTAATATTTCTTTAAAATAAAAACAGTGTATTATATCAAAACGACCAATACACTAATGTAATGTACCTATGTGGTGCTTATATTATAAATGCTATATGTGTTTACACAGAACATATGTGCATGTATTGACACACTGAAATTGCATTTCCTCTCTGCTGCTAGTGGTGTAGAATGTGGATGAGACTGAAGAAAGTACAGAAAAATGGAAGACCATTCTTTCCTGAGGTACTGGTAACTTTTTCTATCTCTCAGTGGAACAGGATTTTTAGAGTGAGAAGGCTTTTTAAATTAATCACACTCCTCCAGATTTACAGTAGGGAAGGTGGAAACCTGTCATCACCTCTGTTTTGTAAGACAAAATTTTAAATTTCAAGATGCAATTTGTGTTCATATCCTCAGCATAATACTTCAGTGAATGTCCATTTCTTTCAATGGACATTCAATGGAAGAAAGAAAATGTCACTTCTATCTTCAAGAAGCTCAAGAAAGAGAATACAGGGAAGCAGGGGCTGGTCATCCTCACCTCCATCCCTGGGAATGTGATGGAGCAACGGAAGTGCTTTTGCCTTATTTAGTAACAACTGATGGAAAGGTAAAACTATAACAGAGATTTATGTATTTGACTTAACAGTTGATAAAGATTTTTACTGTGATAACAATCTCCACTATGATGTCATTATGCTTTCTGTTTAATACGTGCTGTTAAATTGTCTGATTGCATGATATTTTGAAATGGTTTTGAAACAAATGCTTGGAACTATTTTAATGTCTGGAAGTATGCTTACTGCTCAATATAATGACTAAGTTCACGATCAGCTGGGAAGGACAGAAAAATAAAGAGCCACTGAGATCTTTGATAAATATTACTCCTTATTTACCTATTTCAGACATTAACAAGCTTGTGACCTCGGCTTTTGTGAGTAATATAAGTATGGGAAAATGAAATTAAATTCATGCACTAGATAGACAAAGTACTACTTTGCAGTTTTTAAAATAGGAAAAAACCTGCGCTCAGAAAGCCTCAGGCCAATAACCAGGTACAGACATAATCATTATAAGTGTCTCTACTGCTGGGGCTAGAACTATGACTGCATTACCTTTACATTATTCTGTACGAAGTTGATTATGGAAATCAACTTAAGTTCATAAGCCAGTAATATTACAACATTCTTAATTTTTCTGCTGCCAACAAGAGCAATAAAAGATCTGATACAAAGGATCCTGCTAAAATGAAAAGTAGGAAAAAGGGTACTCATACCTGACGGTGCATTGGGTATCAGCGGCAAGGTTTGGAAGTGGGGTTCTGCAGGAGGGCGTCTGTGAGAAGAGGAGCTGCACCGAGATGGTCCCAGCCGGTCCTAGGCAGCTCCACAACCGTCCCACCGCAGCCACAGCTGAGTCTGTCAGTGATGCTGCTGGCACTTCTGTGAAAATGTATTTCAGAAAGGGCAGAATGCCACACAGGGAGTGAGGAATGAAGAGAAAAAGTGTGAGAAACAGCCCTGCTCTTTCTGCTTAATTGAATGTATGAAAGTAGCCTTATTATTTACTCTGGAAAAGGAAAAAAAAAAAAAAAAAAAAGTAATCTTCCAAAGCTCTTTCATGCTTTCTTTTTCTTTTCAAACAAACAAAAAAACCCACAACAGAAACAAAAAAAATGAAACCCAAGAAACAAAACAAAACAAAAAAACCTCAAAAATCCAACACCTTATCAGAACTATCAGATGCCAACTTGCAAATTTTTTCATTGGTACAGTTCCTGCAAGCAGCAGGGCTAGTACAGTTACCATTCACTGCTTTGTTTCCTTCTAGAAAATATCGTCAGCTAGTCACAAGAAGTGAGTATTAGCAAATAGATAAGTTGCTAGTGCTTACATCAGATATGTGTAGGAAAAAAAATCTCACCGCCACTAATTATCCTCCAAGGGTGGCTTAATGTACATGAAATATTTCATTACTATCATGAGTAATCTATTCATTGTGTTACTACTTCAACTTTATCAAATGTAAAAATATTCCTCATAAGGGATTGGGATAATCATATGCTTGTGATTAGCTTTAATTTATATTAGAGCCCTGGAAACTTTGAAAGCATTTATTTCTTTGTTAAATTTCCATCTTCATACATCATTCTTGACTTGGTGCAGTTCATAGAAAGAACAACTACCAGTCGCTCAAAAAACAAATAATACGAATAGTACCTTTATTAATAAGCAACAACTCAGCTGTCATCAATGCATTATTCTATGTTTTCTATGTATTATTCTATGTATTCTTTTTATTCTGTTTCATCAATGGCTCTGTGTGTCAAAAAGCAAAGAAAAACTTTGCAATCTTCAGCTTTAACTTTTATATTTACAAACATAAAATCCACCATACTGCATAGCAAGGGATTTAAAATATTTAGGGTTTGTTTTGCCGAATAACTAACCACAATGCTGTTATTGTGAACTCCAAATGACACAGTGTAAGTACCAATCACATAGTGAGCTCAACAGTATTTCAATACAATATGTAAGGAGTATTCTATATGGCAAATCTCAGGGAATCATATACGAATGAACTGAGAGTAAAATACCCTTGCTATTCCACTACTTCTTTTCTGGTCCATGATACTACACACAGATTTTAAATGAATGAGCAATATGATTTGGAGGAAGCTTAGGTATCTGCATGCTGGTGTATGCTGGAGGTATTGTCACCCAATCCAGTTAACTACTTTGTGTCTTTAAGGCACTATTTAAGCCACGTCTTATTTTGCAACCAGATCTCCATGAAGAAAGAACTGTATGCAGAAAAGATCTATTTCACCATATTGGAATAACATTGGTCTATATGTGGCAGGTTTTACCAGAGGATTCCTAGGTAAAAAGCCCGTGCAAATGAAGCTTTTGTGCAACACTTACCTTTCCATGGTCAGAAAAATAGGATGCTTTTTGTTTAAGTGCACAGAGAAAAAGTTTTCTTTTAATATTGCCGTTTCGACATTCCCTGTAACAGAAATATGTGTCTATATCTCTATAAAATGCAGTTTGATAGCTGAATTTAATGGTTTATTATTTCAGCTGTGAGATGTATTGCACCTTCACAAAGCTTAACTGGAGCTCCTAAAGAGTTCAAGGAAGACCTCAGATGCTCACTAGCAAGAAGAGAACATGGGGTAACAACTAAGAACCCATCCAAATGGAAACATTTTAGAATAAGGAAAGCAATTATTTTTAGAGTGACTACCAGTCCACAGATGATGACACAGCTTAGACATTGTCTGAGTTCACCAAACTTAAGAGAAGGAGGGACCCAGACACTAGTGCAGACAGTCCAGCAGGTATTCGTCACAGGGACTCAGCCAGGTTTGCGGCATGATCCTATCACTTGGTTTACAAGAAACATAGGATTGAATATGAATGCGGTAGTTTGCTAGTGACATAAATACAAAAAAAGAAGAACAGCATATAAGGAGTTCAATTTAAAAAGTAGACTAATCTTTGAGTCATACAAACCTTTTTTTTCTAGTCGTGAATTCTCTAGTTTATCAATACGAAGAGGAAAGCAGACAGTACTGATCTGGTGTTACAACGACATGTTTGCTCACATGAGGGCACCATGGAAGTAGCAGAAATTTGCTACAGAATGACATCCTTTCTAATCTCAGTCATAAAATCACTTTTTAATATTTCTCTAGTATATAAAACACTGCAGTTTACCAATAAACAGCCAGATTTTTTTAGTAGTCAGAACTTCCTATCAAGTAAGCATCTCTCCTCAGTTCATGTCTATTTCTAGAACACAAGAAATGCTTATATCGAGGGATATTAGGTCTTTAACATAAATAGGTACATTTTAATTAGAATAAGTTACTTAGGATTATAACAGGGTGTGATTTGTGCTGTTTGTTTAGCTTTACTTAGCATGAGTGGCTACATTTGCTGAAGCCTTTAGGCTGCGATATTTTTCTTAGCAATTTTCCTAGCAGCTGGTACAGTGCTGTGTTTAGTCTTTTAGTATGGGAAAGTGTTTTGATATCACACTGATGTTTTGGTAGTGTTTTTCCCAAGTCTGGGACTCTTCAGTTCTCCATGTTCTGCCAGCGAGTGCAGGTGCACAAGGAGTGTAAACCAGAAGATCAGGAGGCTCCAACCCTCAGCTGAAACTGCAGATCAACAAGATAAGAGCCTGTCTGCCTGCACACAGAAGAAGAATCTAATTAGATGTTAGAAGACCCCAGACCAAAAATCACCATTGGACTAAAAGACACATGGACATGCGTGAAGGGTGTGTGAGGGACGGGTGTGTGGATCACAAGTGTATAATTGCCCCGGGATTTCTTTGTTCTCGGTCCCTCTCTTTGGAGGCACCCAGCTCGGGCTGCTCTTGCTGCTGTACCTTTCAATTAAATTAATTGTTTTAGAAAACCCAATGCAAAAACAAAAATAGAAAACTTGCTATGACAGATTATCTTCCTACTCATATATTTTCCAGTTTTATATATATATTGTTTTTCTTCAGGGAAAAGGATATTATAATTACTGAAACAGTTAATTTTTATAAGGTAGCATTACCCACCATATCAGGGAACTTGCCTGCTGTCTGGATTATGTGCAGGGTCGCAGATAATTTTATGTAGCATTTCTGATTATGAAGTTTCACAGAATTATGTAAGAATTTGCTTGGAAGGACCCTTTGGATGTGAAATTATCCAACTACCTACTTAAAGCAAGGCCAGCTTAGTCAATTTGCTCAGGGTTTGGTGCAGTAGAATTTTTAATATCTCTAAAGATAGCAATTCCTTTTTTGGTAGCCTGTTCCAAGTTTTGATCATCAAATTTGAAAATGTTTTTCCTTACAGGTAGCCCAGAATTTTTGTTGGCACTTGTGTCCGTTGACTCTTGTACTATCTCAGTAAATCTCTGAGAAGTGTCAGCCTGAATAGAAATTACGGAATCTCAGAAATGTCTAGACTGGAAGGGACCTCTGGAGATCATCTGGTCCAAACTGTTGGAAGCAGGGCCCTAGGTTAGGTTACCTTGTGCCTTGTAAAGCCAAGTCTGGATTATTTCCAGTGAGGGACAATCCACCACATCTCTCGGCAACCTCTTCCGATGTTGTTCTTTATATCTAGACAGAACTACTTCTGAAGAAACTTGTGCCCATTACCTCTTTCCTGTCTTTTTAATTAGCACCTTTTCCCTCTAGCATGTTGAACAGCTGCCCCAGGTTGCCTTTGAGTGCTCCCCAATCCATTACCCAGGTCATTAATAAAGACAACACATAATATTGTCCCCAATATAGGTCACAGAGGAAATCAGCTGCCAGCTGGACTTTGTACCACTGATCACAGCCCTTTGAGCCCAACAGTCCAGCAACTTTTTTGACAACTTTATAGTCTACTTATCCAGTACTCCTGTCAATAATTTGGATATAAAGACAGTGTCAAGGACTGTGTCAAGTTCTTGGTAAAGCCAAGGTAAATAAGATCCAGCGCTCTCTCCTTAATGGCTGTCATTGTCATATGAGTACACATAGGTGCCCAAAATGCCTTCTAGAGCCTTAAGATATCAATCTAGAACTGCACTTAGTTACCCTGTTTGTTAAAAATATGAAATTTTGAAATATTTCAGAGTGTCAGATCAAGATGCTTTTACTAGTGATTAACCAGATGATGGTAAGTTTAGTAGCAGTGAGAAATATGACAGAAGCTGTAGTTTTAATACATGTAACAAGGTAAATTAGATATCCAAATAATAGAAAGTTTCACAACGGATTTTGTAATTCTTATGTCTTCCCACCTCTAACATAAGACTTCTTTTCCTTCACATTTGTGTCTTTGATTTTTCAACAATCCTTAATGAAGATCAGTTCAAATCCTTGCAGTGAGCTTGTTAAAAATTACTTCTATTGAGCATATGAAATACTAGAAATAGCTTTTTTACTATGTTGAGCAAACCTGAGGTAAAAGCTATTACTAATTGTAAATGCAAATAGCTAAAGATTCACTGTTGTTATTTTCAATTCCAATACATTTGTTCTAAGAAACTTTTGTTGTTTGTTGTTGTTGTTTAGTCCTTGTTACTCCTCGAGGAGCATAGGGCTGCAACAACACTACGCCACCGAACCCAGTGGGATAGTGTTGTTGCACTTTCTGTAACAGATTTTGTTTTTTACATGATTGGGTTGTTAGCCCAAAACAAAACCCCCAACCTGGAGGGCCAGGGTGCAACATTTTAGTCTGGCCCGACAAGGCACGCAAGCCACCACACCACGACAAGGTAAGTTGCACCAACTACTGGTGGCTGAGAAACTTTTACTGAACCATATTACAGTAGTGTGAAAAAGTATATGAAAGGTAAATTCATCTTACTGAGATCTTTAAATACAAGGACTATGGAAAAAAAACCTATTCTAATTTTATGTAAAAAGATCATAGAATCATAGTCTAGTTTGGTTGGAAGGGACCTTAAAGATCACCTGGTTCCAACCCCCTGCCATGGGCAGGGACACTCTCTATTACACCAGGTTGCCCGAAGCCCCATCCAACCTGGCCTTGAATACTTCTGGGGAGGGAGCATATACAATGCCTCTGGACAACCTGTTCCAGTGTCTCACTGCTCTCATAGTGAATAATTTCTTCCTAATATCTAATCTAACTCTACCTTCCTTGAGTTTAAAGCCATTCTCCCTTGTCCTGTCACTCTCTGCCCTTGTAAACAATCCCTCTCCACCTTTCCCACAGGGCCCTTTAGGGACTGGAAGGAGCTCTAAGGTCTCCCCAAAACTACCTATTCTCCAGGCTGAACAACCCCAACTCTCTCAGCCTGTCTGCATAGGAGAGGTGCTCCAGCCCTCCCATCATCTTTGTGGACTCCTCTGGACGCAATCCAATGGATCCATGTCTTTCTTGTACTGGTGACCCCAGAACTGGGTGCAGTACTCCAGGTGGGGTCTCACGAGAGTAGAGTGGAGTAGAGGGGCAGAATCCCCTCCTTCGACCTGCTGGTCACACTTCTCTTGATGCAGCCCAGGATACAGTTGGCTTTCTAGGCTGTGAGCTAATGTTGCCAGCTCATGTTGAGCTTTTCATCAATCAGTGTTGATGTCCTTCTCCTCTGAGCTGCTCTCAGTCCTTTCTCCTCCCAGCCTGTAGTTGTGCTTGGGATTGCCCCGACCCACGTGCAGCACCTTGCACTTGTTCTTGTTGAACTTCATGAGGTTCACACAAGCCTACTTCTCCAGCCTGTCAAGGTTCCTCTGGATGGCATCCCTTCTGTCCAGCCTGTCGAGCCACCACACAGCTTGGTGTTGTTGGCAAATTTGCTAAGGGTGCACTTGATCCCACTGTCCATGTCACTGACAAAGATGTTAAACAGTGCCGGTCCCAACATTAACTCCCAAGGAACACCAATCGTCACTGGTCTCCACCTGGACTTCAAGCCGTTCACTGCAACTCTAATTGTGACCTTGAAGATCCTTTAATTTGCAGCATACATCTGCCAGGTTTTATCCAAGAATAAAAAGGATAGAAATAGAAAGGATATTTTATAACTGAAAGTCTCGCTGTATCATCATTAGCATAATTTTCTCAGCAAGTGATCTTCTACTTGTATAATCCACTTAATTCTTCATTGCTCCTACATTCATAGCAACAAGAAAAAGCTGAGCAAATTTGTTGACTTTTCTCAACTCTTGCCTTTTATTTATTCTTGTAGGTAAGCCACACAATAAAGTAGCAGTGTCTGTATGCCTGAAGGTTTGTTACTGCAGTTCATTCTCTTACCCTATAAGCTCTCTATAGAAATAAGTAAATGTGTTATTTGCTTTCTAAATAAGATTCATTATAAATGGCACTGTCTCTTTGTTATGGTTCTAACTAATTTCACGGATGTGTCAAATCTCATCACTGCTTAAAGTCCCATGACATTCAACTTTTTTCCAATCAATCTGCATGAAACTAGTTCCCATCACATGGCAAAGATTAACCATTTATACATCTGCAGTTTTGATCCTCTGTATTATTTAAAATCTTTTGTAGAGCATGTGGCATATGACAATAAAGTGGGGGGGGAATATAAGGTCAACTGGTTCTACATTGCCCTACTAAAATAAAAATTGATTACTGAGGTAGTATAAAGAGACTCAGTTGCAGCATGTCTGTTCAAAAAATGTATGACATGTATCAGTAAAATTTGCACATGGAAGCTACTCAGAAGCAAAGAAAAACTGTGCTTGGAACTTTATTTGAGCATGTGCACATATTCACACACAGCACAAGTGAGTTACCTGGGTCTTGATTATGCAATTCCAAAGACTGAATGTGTTTGAACATGAGCTGTGGCTCATATTTACCCCCTCTATGAATGTCATGGTTTTGTCCCAGCCAGCAGCTGAGCCCCCTGCAGCCACTCAGTCACTTCCTCCCCTGACAGGATGGGGGAGAGCATTGGAAGAGAGAAAGTGAGAAAACTCTTGGGTTGAGATAAAGACAGTTTAACAGGTAAAGCAAAAGCCACACACACAAGCAGAGCAAGAAAAGGAATTCATTCCCCACTTCCCATGGCAGGCAGGTGTTCAGCCATCCCCAGGAGAGCAGGGCTCCATCACGTGTGAAGGTGACTTGGGAAGACAAACGACATCATTCCAAACTCTCTCTCTTCCTTCTTCTTCTCCCCCAGCTTTATATGCTGAGCATGATGTCATACAGTATGGAATACCTCTTTGATCAGTTTGGGTCAGCTGTCCAGTCTGTGTCCTCTCCCAACCCCTTACGCATCCCCAGTCTACTCGCTGGTGGGGTGGTGTGAGGAGCAGAACAGCCCTTGGCTCTGTGTAAGCACTGCTCAGCAGGAAAGAAAACATCCCTATGTTATTAACACTGTTTTCAGCACAAATGGCCTCATACTACCTTATGAAGAAAATTAATTCTATCCTAGCCAAAATCAGCACAATGAATAAACAAACAATTGCATCACCTCAAACTTTGTCAGCTCATTTCTTTAACAGGCCTTGGTTGCTAGCAGAGGCAATGAAACCTGTTGTCCCAAGCCAGTAGGTAATGATTATGTGGGATTTTGGGGCAGTTACTATTAATAAAATTGATTTATTCCAATATATTTGCCACTGGTTAACTCCAGAGCTGTAAAGCATATGAGGAGGATGACAGTGAGTTACACTGTCATTCCTAGGAATGCCTTGTAATGCAATGCCTTGTCAAGTAAGTTGAAACGCAGCATGGGGAAACTGATGTATTCACACTATTATTCCTTTCTCTTACGGATACAGATTTTCTGAAAATATAAGCATACCATCTTTCAGAATTCTATGCACAAAGTAAATGAGCTTTTCCATTGCTTAACTCTCTGTGCCAAGATCTGTCCTCTGAGACTTCTCCACTACTTCCATTATCATCAACAGCAGTTACATAGAAGTATTCGATGGCAGATCTGGTCCTCTGACTGAGAAGCAGTCTCAGTGAGCACTCCCATCTGAATGAAAAATGAACAAAGAGATAATTGATTTGCAAGGGATTGGAACCGAGATTTAAAGCTGTTATTCAATGTTAGGGGAAAGTTCCCATATAAAATACTCTGTATTTTTCCAGAGGATATTCTGAAATACTTCCCAAATCTATTAATTACCAATGAATATTCAAATCACGCCAGTGTAATGGAATCTCTGAGAAGATTTTCAGATGAGGGAGAAAATTTTGACATTGTATCTTCCTACGATCATAGGTTTGAAAAACTGTTCTGTTTTATGGACCATCTTTAAACTACAGAATTCAGAGCACAGTGCTTTGAATATCTTCACAGTAAGTTCAAACACATTTAAAAAAGGATCTATCATAACTGCAATACCACTTTTGTCTTTTTTATAAGTAGTTTTAGGACATTTAGAAAGAGTTGCATATGTTAAAATTAATTTCAATACCTCATTTAGTAAAGCAAAATATATTTAAATATTGAAACTTACTTTAAAAACTACAAATATTATCAAGTTGATTAATACTTTTTATGCTTAAACTAATTTTAAAAACTTTAATAGGTAAGGATTTTGTAAGACTCCTGCCAACATCTAAAATGTTTGTTAACAGTAATGAATTTTTTTAAATGGAAAAACTGTAGGTCCTGTAACCCCAGATTCTAAGGACACAAATAATAATAAAAAACCCTAAACACAACAGTAGTAGGTAAATATAATCTGAATAATAAGCTAAATAATATTTACTATCTGTTAATATTTACAGAAATATTATATATTTATATTGCAATGAATTTTAAGTAAACAAAACTTTGGTTACTTAATTAGGTTTCTTAACCAGAATTAATATTACAGTACTTAGTACATTTACATCATCGATGCCTGAAGATGTTATAAGAATGCAAGGAGATCAAGCCCTTCTGATGGAAAAACCTCCCACCAGACTTATTAAGTACTTCCACATTGTGCAGAAGTTTTTAAAGAGGAACAGAATTACGATAAGCCGTTTGTAAGAAAAAAACTACACAAGTAACATCATAATAAGCCTACAAACCTAAAGCAATACGTTTCAGTGACCATTTTTCACAGCCCTGTAACTTGCCTAAGCATTCTCATTCATATTAAAGTTAGTATTTCTGATTCTACATTGTGATTATAAAGGCAGTTCTAAATGGGAGCTGTTGAAACAATTTACGTTTCCAGACCATCATTTTGAATAACTTATGCTTCCAGAACAAACAAAAAAAAGACAATAAAAAAGTGATTATCCACTGAAAATATGTTAATTTAGCTCCTCCTTAAAACACCAAACAATATCTGTGAGCTTATCTGTAAACTCCATAAAGCACAGTATTTTAATTTTCATAGAAAGTTCCCTAAGCTGCATTTAAATTGTGCTATGTAATGTCTGCACATGACCAGAAGTAGCTTTTGAACGCTCTCTAATTTATCAAAATAAGTATTTTATCTTATTTGGGAAGTGATTGTTTTGCAAGGTTGTCTGGCAATGTTGTGCAGGCATTTGTTTAAAGTGTTAAAAGAATTTTTTATCGTATTAACCAGTATGTACATCAAGACTATTTTTCCATAGATGTTCAAAATACTTAAAATTGAACCCAGATGAAAACTGGAAACTGACTAAAAATGTCATTTAAATAAAGGTAATTAAAATAAAAGATTGAATACAATCCAAATAAAAACATCTGCTGGAAAGTTGTCAAAATCTGTTTGGGGAGATCAATTTAGGGTACATTAAAATATTTTTATTTACTTTTATCATCTATATCATCAGATAATTCAAGATACGGTAGTTGCCTATTCCGTTATTTCAGAATAATCAAGGAGGAAATAAGAAACCGAGTTACAGATGGTGTCGTCTTCTCTGATTTATTTTTTTTTTTGAGTTGTCAAAATTTTTCCTAAGACCAAAAAAAAAAAAAAAAGTGTAAAAAATGTTTTGGAACTGCAAAACAGGAATAAATATACATGGGTAAAAAGCTGCATTCTGAATAAACACACTTATATTTTGACCTCTTTTCTTAAAATATTGGAAATGAAGTGAGGCAGCCATTTTCATTTGGAAAGCTAACAAGAATAAAAACAAAATATGAAATCAGAAAACTCCGGAGAACTAGCCTGTTCAAGTTCATTTATATGGAAGTGCACTGTACTTAAAAATTATCTGAGTTTTAATTACTGAAAGAAATTCAAAGGTGTATTGGGTGTATTTGGGAAGGCGGTGGCAGGAGGGGACTGCAGGGGCTTTTGTGAAAGGACACCAGGAGCTGCCCTGTGCCAGACACAGCTGGTTCCAGGTGGTTCCAGAGGGTTCCACAATGATGCCAAGGAAGCCACAACGAAGTCCATCAGTGATGCTGGTGGCACTTCTGTGAAATGAAAGGATGAACACTGAACAGGCAGAGGATTGAGGATAAAAAGTGTGAGAAACAGCCCTACAATGCCAAAGTGAGAGAAGGAGGAGAAGGCAGTGCTGGAGCAGGGATGCCCCTGCAGCCTGTGGAGAGATCACGCTCAAAGCAAATTTCCACGCTTCAGCCTGTGAAGGACCCACACTGGATCAGGGGAAAAAAGTGTGAGGAGGAAGGAGCTGCAGAGAGGAGCTGTTATGGACTGACCACAGCCCCCACTGCCCATCCCCTCCTCCCGCACTGGGTGGAGGACATAGACGAGTGGGGAGCGAAGGAGTGAAGTTGAGGCTGGAAAGGAGTGGGGAGCAAGACGTGGCTTTAATTGTTGTTTTTGTTTCTCAATACCTTTTTTTCCTTTTTTTTTTCTTTTTTTTTTCTTTTTTTAAATTGGCACTAAATAAATTAACTTTTCCCAAGTCTAGTCTGTTTTACCTGTGATGATAATCAGCAAGTGATATCCCTGTCTTTATCTCAAGACACTGTTTTTTTTCCATCCTGTTTTTCCCCCCATCTCCTTGAGGAGAGGGACTGAGAGAACAGCTGGGTGGGCATCTGGCAACTGGTGAAGGTCGACTCACCACACAAAGAGAAACAAGGGTTAGCCTGATGCAGAAGCACATTTGCTGGAAAGTAAATTGTATTTTTACAATTAAAAGTAAAAACTCAATTCCTAAAACAATGATAGTAATTAAATGCTAGTGTAGTTTGATTTTTATAGGAGATGTTCCTCAGTTCAAGTATAGCTATTGTGATGCTCGGTAGCTTTTTTTTGGCTAAATGAAAACGGAAAAAGAAAAATTAGAAAAATAAAAGAAAATGAAATGGAATGAAACAAAATGCACCATAACAGAACATGCTTTTCTTTTTTTTTTTCCTTTTTTTTTTTTTTTTG
>VXBL01003898.1:47767-113721 GCA_013400195.1 Aramus guarauna
TTTTTTTTTTTTTTTTTTTTCATGGCAAACTCTTTATACATCCAGTAAGAGAGCTGAGCAGAGACCACAAATATCTGCACAGTAGTGTAAATCCAAAAGTAGGGCTGAATTTCTTCTTCCAGAAAAAGTGCTTTCTGGATCTTTTCTTCCAGTTTTGGTATTTCATTCAATGTATGTAGTTTCTTCAGTCAAAATAATTTATTAATGTAAAAAATATTAGTTAAAAATACTTGATAAAATATATATATTCTAGAGTTGTAAACTTGAAATAGAATCAGGCATAATGATTGTATCATACATAAGGAAACCTCAACAATATGTGCTACTCAGCCACTACTAGCTGATTGTTTATTCATTAATCTTAAAAAAACCCTGCATTGCCTCAAGATAGAGAAGGTAGATGAATATAAAATGCACAAGCAATTTATATAATCAGCTCTACAGGTTTCTACAGTAGATAACAGGTTGTCATGAAACAAGTTTGAAAGGCTGAAGAATAAATGAAAGGAAATCAGTTTCAAAGTCAGTGTGGGTCATAACTGGATCAGACAGTGCTTATTCATTTTATGCAAGTTAAAGTTAAGACAGTGCTTATTAAATATATGCAAGTTTATGTCACAATTTTATTTAGCATAGATTGATTCTCAGCAAAACATTATTATTCTGGACTGATATTCACCACCACCCAAAAATTAATGTTCTGACATCGAGTTCTTCAGCACCTATTGGAAAAAGGCATTCAGATGTAAACTAAAAGTTGACTACAGTGAGGCTGATTGTCATGTTTTTGAAATGCAGTTTAGCAAGAGTTATATATTGTCTGTCAGACTTTCTAATATTCATCATGCAAAATTGATAGCAATTTTTTAAACAGCTCTGCTCTATTTAAGTACATTTAAGATAATTATCAGTAAGTAGCAGTTCTCTTTGGGACTTTTAAAGTCCCTTTCCTAAGTTCTTGAAATAATTTGACATCTAACATTTGAGATTTCTAAGAAATCTGCTTACATTCCAATGTGTTGGTCCTTTGAATGTGTTCTACTTGCTTTTCTGTATTCTAATCCATAGAAGAATGAGGTTATGATATCTAATTGTTACTCGTTCTCCTAATTCTTATTTTACATGAAATTTAGATTTTTCACAGTGGTCCTGTACTGACATGGGAGCTTGATAACCTCACCTTGACCAAGAGCTGAGTGCAATGCGAACTGTGATGAGTATAATAAGCCATTTCCAAGAGGACAATGCAAACAGGATCAGAATATCAGCCATGGTTTGGGCCATGAACCAGGATGTTGCAGGAGAGCATTAGCTGAAGTCGCTGGAAAGGTGCACCAGGATGTCAACATGAGCCATTCACACTGGTGTCCTGGACTGACACCTGTGAAGGTCTTCAAGGCAGAGACTGGGGGGAGTGTTGGCATGCAGCTTTCAGACTCTACATGGAAGACGATGCCCAAGGTGGCACCTCTATGTGTGGGAGCTGAATCATGACCTATAGTCTGAGACTGGCCAGAGGAGGGTCAGCTTCCTCTGGCTCAGGTATACCATCTCACAGAAGTAGTAAACCAGGCATGTCCTTGTCAGTTGTGTGTGTGTCATGCAGGCGTGAGTGAAACCTCCCTTTGACATGGCCTATGCCATATCTGGTCTACTAATTGAGCTTAGTTGTGGTTTTGATGTACCATTTCCTTCCATGACATCTACCAAGGTAGAGCTGAAAAAACTGTTTTGGCAATCCTCAGAGATTCTATACAGTTCTTTTTGCTGCTATTAGACCTTTTAATCTACATTATTATTACAGCTTGATAAAGTGGTAGAAATTAAGCAATGCCCTGCTTGGAAGCAATAGTTCTTCTCTCTTCTCTAAAGGAACAACTGTTTTGAGACAGCATTTTCCTCAAATATTCAGATTACTTGTTTCTCCCCTGAAAAGATTCTTTGTATGTTTTTGGTGGATAAGGCTGCCTTTCAAGAAGTGTTTGGATTTTTTATTGCCCCTTTCTCTTTTCATAGCTCTTCTGGAGTACTGGATGTGATTGTAGTTCACTGAATATGTCAGGAGTGCTAAATTCCATAAGTAAAGAGGTGTTTCTTCTTCCAAATCACTTTTTAGTGATGACTGTCACCCTTAGTGAATAGTTTCATATAAGTTGTCTTAGTAACTTTTTAATTTATTTTTTTTGTGAATAATTTCAGTATATTTTCTACCTACTCTTTGAACAAGTTACTTTTAAAGTTTAGTATATATTCTCCTTACTTTAAGTTGTAAAGTAAGTTCTAAACTTAAGTTCTTAACTTAAGTTCTAAAGTTCTTCTGGTCAGCTACTCAAAAATTCCTACCTAATCCTTTTATAAACTTTTTAAACTTGTACATTTGTTTCTTCTCCAAAATTTTTCTGCCTGATAGATGAGCTAACTTCCCTTTGCTATTCAATCCTGTTTGTAACATATGTTCTCCATAGGGCATTGCATTCTTTGTCTACTTAATGTTTAACCAAATTTCAGGTGTTTTGATCAAAGAGACTATTCTGGAGATGATAAGTACACTTACAGACTTTTTCTGTCTTCTAGTCTAGTATTGCCTTTGCAGCACAATCTTTCATGTTTTCCCAGCAATGGAGACTCATGTTCTTCAAGGTAGATGTCTCAGGTACTGAAATATGATAAAACAGCAGTGAATAATTGTTGTGAATATTTGGGTTTCACATAAGAATTTTGATTGCTGAAATATTAGAGTGATGTTGATGTTCTCATAGTAAGAACAGGGTGCCTACTGCCAATAAGCAGTCTTTGGATCAGTTTCCTAACATGTTGGTAAAAGGTAAAATGGTGAGCAAAATTCTGTCATTTCAGATTTGTCAACAACATATAGGTGAAAAATCACTATTAATTATCTCCCTAAAAGGTGAGGACACTTTTTGTAATCAATATTTAAAAAAAAACAAAAAAAACCCAAACAAACAAAACAAACAAACAAACAAAAACAAACAAACAAAACCAAAAAACAACTCTTTACTGAATTTCTTCACTAGTGTTATGATTGTGAGTCTAGATGAGTAATAATAAAAAAAAAAACAACAAAAAACAAACATTAGAAGAAGGGGCATGAATTCTGACTCCTTAAGATAAAAAGTGCCTTGAAAATATTTCAAAATCTTTAAACAGGGAAAATAAATAGCAAGTCAGTAGAAACAAAATTAAATATCAACCTAAATGATCGGTGGAAACCATTGAAGAAAAGTGCTGAGAATTATGATGTAAACATCAAACTTCTGAATATAAATATGGGCTGATGCAAACCAACTCTTGTCTGCCCCCAGAGCTTTCAGCTTTGAAATGTAAAGCCCTGTTTTCACTGAGACATGGAAATGAAGAGGCGTTACATTCCATTATTTTGGGTTACAAATTATAATGACATAATTTCAGGAGTAATTGAGTTTTCCATCGCACTAATTAAAACCTGAAATATAGATTAAATGAAAGAAATCAGATTCTTCAGGGACCTGCAAGTTTATTATGTGTAACGTTTATAATCCAGCTCATGTAAGTAGAGTCAATTAAAGTTTCTGAGCGACATGGTTTTGTTCTTCTGCCCTTTCTCTGCAGGACTTTATAACTTGGGAAATATTGGAGCTGGCTCCAATTAAGACACATTTGGCATTGGATTCTTTACAGTTTAAAAATTAATTTATTTGGTATTCCCACAATATTTGAGGGGAGCTTATTAATTGTGCATTTGTGGAATAAATGCAAGTATATTTTAAAGCGCAGTGATTCCTGAAGATGTGAAATAAAAGACAAGTTTGTAAACTAAAACCAGATGTGGATGAATAGTTCACAGAGATTAACTCTCCCTCTACAGTTGGAAAGAGGAAGAGAAAGGAGGAAAATGACCTTCCTGAATACAGTTTAAAGCAGTAAATTCAGCTGCCTTTCTGAATTGCCCTAGTGAAGTCAGTCTCCTTGCATCCAACAGAAGTATACTATAGAGACTGGCATACCTAAAATGAAGGTTTTAGCCATTTTGAGCAGTTAATTCTCCCAACTTCACTTATCATCTTTATTTATCATTGTTGGCCATTTAAAAATATTTGTATGATTGTTCTAGTAACTAAGAGAGACTTTTTAATGGCTCATAATGCTATAGTAACATCTATACATATGTTATATATGCTATAGTAACATATTTAACATATATATATAAGTCAGTGTGACAGAATGCTCAAAATACATATGCAATTTAAGGAAAGCAATATTTGAGTATGTAGTTATAAAATAATATATACAACATAAGAATTTATACAGCATATCCAGCAGATATGTTTGCATATGCATTGATTGTTGAAATATTTTCCTGTAATAATCCCAAACCCATTTTAAATATACATAAAATGCATAAAAAAATAACATGGAAAGATGATAGGAAATATTTCTATTTTACTCTGCACACATTTCTCCAATCCTTATGAAAATGATTTTCTGAACCATTTTGATTGTTATCCATGGGTGCTTTCTGCAAAGAACTGATAAATGACAGAGATGACCCAATAGTCTGTTAATGAGTTCTTTCCCCAGTGGAACTTTAAGTCTGATTCAGGAGGGTCACGGCCAGCCAAGTATTGAATTATTAAGGATGGTAATTAATCCAGCCAAAGGCACCTATTTGTAACATTCTGAACTTGGAGATTACCAGACAGACTTGAATAAATTGTACTTTCTTCCTAGTTTGCAGTGGAAGATTAACAAAATTAATTTTGTAGGGTAGTAAGATATTTAATTTTTACTATTATGAGTGAGTTGATATTTTGGTATTTTCAGTAACTCCAAGAAACATTTCTATTTTTCATTTATTAATCAAGGTAAGAAGAGTAAGTAGGAAGGTTTTTCAGTCTTTCCTATTTGTAAAGGGAGTTTAGCAATAGAACCTAGACAGTTGTCATTACCTGAAAATGTTTGAATTGAAATTTAGCATGTGTAGGTATTTGAGTGTTTGTGTGTGCACGTTATTCAGATTTACCAACATCCTGTGTCTCATGGAAGAAGAAGTGATGATATGATAGATGCTTAGTATCATTAGATTTTTGTCTAATTAGTAATTCCCCAAGTGGCTGAAAGCAAGGTTGCAGTTTCCTCACCCCCTGCCATTGTTCTCCAGGATCTGTAAATCCTGTAAGATTGATGCAAGAATTGAGCAATTGGGCTGATAAATTTATAGAATTAAGGACATTTGGACATTTATTAATTTTTAATTTTGGAAGATGTACTTTCAGTCTAGGAAGTTCTTGAGTCAACTGATGAAGGAAAATCTGTACAGTTATGTTCTCTTTTTTTTGTGAGCTCAATCTATTTGGTACATATTCTAGCAACTATTTAATTAATTTGGACAATTTAATACTTTAAGAAATGCTAAAGGAAGAGCATTAGGGATTTTGAAGAACATACTCCATTAACTGTTGTATGGGCCATTAATTTTCTTGGGGGTCTTATGAAGATTAATTAGTTTATGTGCTTTGAAGATCCAAAGTTTCTATTTAAATTCTGAGTTATAATTATTCCTACATTTCAAGTGTTATGATTATATAAAATTTTACTGACAAATGTATGCTTTCACCTGTATTTTTTCTTTCAGTGAATCTTCCAAGGACAGAAAAATAAACCACTCAGATTGCATTTCAAATAATCATTCCTGTATATTGTGGATAAATAAAATTAACTTCAATTTAGAAAATAATCAGTGAGATGTAATAAATACCTATAAATATCTATTGTAACTATCCATTAATAAATATTGATGTAAGATCCCCCTGAGCCTTCTCTTCTCCATTCTGAACAGTCCCAGCTCTCTCGGCCTCCTCCTACAGGAAAGTTGTTGCAGTTCCTTCATCATCTTCACAGCCCTTTGTTGGACTCTCTCCATTACGTCCCTGTCTCTCTTGTACTGGGGAGCCCAGAACAGATGCACCTCTGCAGGTGTGGCCTCACCAGTGCTGAGTAGAGCAGAAGGATCACCTCCTTCCACCTGCTGCCAATATTTTGCCAAATGCAGCCCAGGATACTGTTAGCCGCCTTTGCTGCAAGGACATGTTGCTGGCTCACTCTCAACTTCGTGTGCAGCAGGGCCTTTTCTGCCAAGCTGCTTTCCAGCACCCAGCATCCAGCATATATTGGTGCCTGGGGTAATTTCTCCCCAGGTGCCAGACTGTGGGCTTCCCGTCGTTGGACTTCATGATGTTCCTGTCAGCCCATTTCTCCAGCTTGTCAAGGTCCCTCTGGATGGCAGCACCACCTTCAGGCATATCAACCACTCCGCTGACTCTACCCCACCATTCAGATTATTAGTGAAGATGTTAAATGAAAATAGACCCATTATTGACCCCTGAGGTACACTGCTAGTTACTGGCCTCCAACTAGACTTTGTGTCACTGATCACCATCTTTTGGGTCTAGGCATTCAGCCAGTTTTCAATCTACCTCATTGTCTGCTCATACAACTCAGACTTCAACTGTTTCTCTAGGAGGATCTTATGGGAGACAGTGTCAACAGCCTTGCTGATGTCCAGGTAAACAAGATCCACTGCTCTCCCTTCATCCACCAGGCCAATCACTTCAACATAGAAATTTATGCATGACTTCCCCTTGGTTAATTGGTGCTGATTAGTCTTGGTTATTTTCTTGATTTCATGAGCCTGGAAATGGTTCCCAGGATTAGCTGCTCCATTGCTTTCCCAGGGACTGAGGTGAGGCAGACTGGCCTGTAGTTCCCTGGGTTCTTCTTGTCTTTCTTGAAGATAGAAGTGACATTTGCTTTCCTCCAGTCTTTGGGCACTTCTGCCAATCATCATGATTGATCAAAGATCATCAAGAGTGGCCTCACAACGATATCAGCCAGCTACCTCAGCATTTGCTCGTGCCTCTGATCAGACCACATGAACTCGTGTATGTGAAGCTTGTTTAAGTGTTCCCTGACTGATCCTCTTCTACCAAAGGTATGTCTTCCTTGCTCCACACTTTCCCCCTGGTCTCTGGGTTTCCTGAAGGCCAGTCTCACTACTAAAGACTGAGACAAAGAAGGTACTCAGTACCTCAGCCTTTTCCATGTGCTCTATAACCAGGTCCTCAGAGCCATTCAGCAATGGACCCACATTTTCTACAGCCTACCTTTTGTTATTTATGTACTTAAGGAAGCCCTTCTCATTGTCTGACATCCCCAACCAGACTCAATTCCATTTGGGATTTGGCCTTCCCAATCTCATCCCTCATCCCATGCTCAGACAACGTGTCTATATTCCTCCTGGGTTTCCTGTTCTTACCTACCTTCCACCCTCTGTATGCTTCATTTATGTGTTTGAGTTTGGCCAGGAGCTTCTTGTTCATCCATGCAGGCTTCCTGGCATTTTTGCCTGACTTTCTCCTTGGTGATATGGACTGCTCTTGAGTTTAAAGGAGGTGATCCTCAAATATCAACTAACTTTCTTGGGCCTCTCTTCCTTCCAGGGCCTTAGACCACTCTTCTAAACAGATCTCTGAAGAGCCCAAAGTTTGCTCTCTGGAAGTTCAGAGCTGTGATCCTGCTTTTTACTCTCCTCCCTTTTCTTAGGATCCTGAACTCCACCATCTTGTGGGCACTGCAGCTAAGGTTGCCTTTGACCTTCATATACCCAATAAGGCCCTTGTTATTGGTTAGCATGAGCTCCTACAGAGTACCTCTCTTCATTGGCTCCTGTAACACTTGGAGACAGAAGTTATCATCGATGTGCTCCACATAGTGCAGTGTATTACCATCATGGGCACTTAAAATCAAAAAGGAAAATTCACCCAGTTGTCCCAAGGCAAAGTCAGGGAGGCGGGAGTACTTGGACTGGAATGAATTCTAGGAGGCTGCCTATATTAAAGAAGTATCAAGTCATGATGGTCTGGTCCGGCTAATTAAGCATAATTAGGTATAAGACTTGACTCTATTTTTATTTTTTTTTTAACTTCTTTCAGCGAAATTAAGAACTGATGAAGTTACTTTAGAATTAACACAAACATTGTTTGGAAACAAAGGCACAGATTCAGTCTAAAGGTGATATCCTTTCCTGAGCCAGAGAAAAGAAGAAAAAATGCAATAGCCTAGAAATCTGGAGTAAGTAGTTATGCAGGATGCCTTTCTTAAAATCCTTGCTCTCAAATCAAACAGAAAGTAATTTTTAGTTTCAATATCTGACTTAAGAAAATGCCCTAGACTCTATGAAGTGTGTTTATTTGTGCTGATACTTATTTCTGGTCCTGAGTTTCCCCTATTTTGTATTAACTGCACCCCTCATTATCATAGACAACATTACTCAAAGTCCACTTCTCCCAGACGAACTGAATGACTGTGAAGTTATAATGGGTTTCAGTCTTCTCAAGCAAAGGAGAGAAGTGAACTAGAGTATCTCGGATGTTAGGTGACTGCTCAGTGGTAAAATGAGACCCTTTATCATTGCCATTATAAGCCAAAAGGCAAAAATTACTCACCAAAGTTGACTCAAATTAATGAAATAAGGATGATCTTACTTTGAGAAAATTAAATGTTTCCTCGAAAACTGTTTTTGTCCAGTTTCATTAAAGATTAGGTTTTTTTCCTTGGATAGATGTCATGATTCCATTAGACTCGCACAACATACTGCTGTAGCCAATGTTCTAAACATCCTTCTGTATCAGAAATGAACTATAGCAAATATTAATAGCTTCCATCAAAATAAACAGATATATGGGAGTCGTGCTGATTAAGATATTTATGTAAAAATCCCACCACTGACAAAAATGAATAAATCACTACAGAAACTGGATGCTGTGTGCTTCATAGATAGTTATAGAAGTGTATGAGGATGAGCAGGAAAGGTAGATATAGTGATATATCATTATATATTGTCCTCATACTATCACAGATACAACACAGAATATAGATACAACACAGAAGTTCAGCCAGCACACTGTTGTGTAAGTTCCTGCAATAGTTCCTGCAATAGTTCTTAACTAGACAGACTTAGAAACCTTCTGTGATACTAGCCTAACTGTAGTTCTACCAGTCTTCCTTTTTTGTGAACAATAATTTCAGTTCTAATAATTGTACTCCCCTTCATGGAAAGATTCATTGCTCTGCATAGAAAGCAAGATTAATGTTGCATCTTTCACTCAGAATACAGAGACATAGGCACAAATGGTAAACTGCCATATCACAAAAAAACCCACCAAAATTATTTTATGGTATATATTTTTTTAATTTATATTTAAAGAAATAATAGGGCTAAACAAGGATGAAAACTTACTTGTGTTAATTACAGGCATATGAAGAAAAAAACTATAAGGTTTTGTTTACTTTAAAAATATAGCAGCAGATGTTCTGGCTATTATTGGCCCTTCATTTCCTTATTGGTATGTTTACCATTTTTATCACTCATAATGTATTCCAGTAAAAAACCTACAAAAACCCCAGAAGCCCCAAGAAAATCCAAAACTCTCAAGACTGCAAAATTCCCACTCTGGTTTGACAAAAGTGCTACTCTGTACTTCTAATAGGCTTTTCCTCTGTCTTAGTTCACACACTTTTTTGCACTGAAAAACTTTCTGATGTGGAGCTTTGCCCTGGAACAATGTTCCATGCAAACAGATACACGGCCAAAAGGAGAGCGTGCCCAGGAAGTAACTGAGAGCCTTGAGATGGACCATGGACCAGCATCTGATGGGAGCTGCTGGAAAGGTGTATCAGGGTATCAAGTGGGCTGGTCACCCTGATGGCCTAATAAACTGAATTTAGCAGTGCCATGTTGTGTGTGTATAGCACTTGCTTTTCCATTGAGAGTTTCTTCTACTATAGTCGTAGTTGCCTTGTCATTTTTGCCTAATGCAACACATGATGTTTGCTTTTGACTAGACACCATGGAGACCATGACATACCTGTACTTAGCACTGAAAAATCAGACCTTTCCTGTTTGTGTCCTAACTAGGTTCTTGTTTAGTTTACCACAAGGTTTTCTATGCCAACTACAAACTTAAATTAACTAGGTCACAGTGAGTTAAGGAGACTTTAGAAATAGTACTGAGATACAAAACAATGATCTAAAATGAATCATCTAGAAATATGAATGGAAGACAGTGGAGTAGCTCCACAGGTCACCTCACAAACTGAGAAGGGTTACTGCCTAGGAGTATGGGACACATTAGGGATGCAGGGGAAGAGCATTTTGGGATTGCACAAGAACTTTTTATGGGATATTTAGAGGAGGAGCCAAAGGTAGAGAAAGGGAGGGATTAAGTAATAAAGAAGGAACAAACATGGGATAAGAGTGGTGGGTCTTATGTAAACACATGGCACATTGATACGCTTGCTTGGCCATGCCTTGTGCCTCACCAGCACTGTCTGTCCTGTCTTCTTAAATTCCTTCCTAATTCTGCCCTGGATGATGGCTCCTGTGCAGCATGCACATAAGTGTTTTGGTGAAGAGGCTGAGTCCAGCAATTGCAGTGGGACCATGGCTCAAAGGGGACTGTGCCACTGATGGGACCCAGTATGGGGGGGTGTGAGCATGTGGTCACTGTCAAGGACCAAGCCAGAGGAGCAGCAAATGGGTGAAGTGGCCTGGGAGCAAAAGTGTCTGGGTATGTCTCTGTGAGTGTGACCACAGGAGGAACTGGCTATCAGAGGGATGAGGGGGTCCTGACCAGCTGCTGGAGAGACTGTAGGGTCTGAGGTAATGTGTGTGCCCCCGTTTGCATCGTTTTTCACATGTACTTGTACTTTTGTGCATGAAGTAAATTGGGAGAACAAGGATATAGGACCAGCAACTGGACAGACTATGTGCTAAGGCCAGCTACTGGAGGATTCACAGTGTGTGTTGCAGGGGGGGAGGGGTGTGTGCACACGTACACATGCATGCACACGTGTAAGGGGTGCCTGTACCAACAGCTGGAGTAGGACACAAAATCTACAAAGTTGGGGGCTTCTGTGCCCAGGGCCCAGCAACGGAGGAGGCTGGATTCCAATGGCAGCTACTAGGCAGGCTGAGTGTCTGACCCCAGCTGCTGGAGAGACCCTCCTTGTACATATGTATATATATACACATTAGTGGACTGTCACCCAGCTCAGCCAAAGAGGAGAAATAATGAGGCAGTTGGTCCTATTTGTGTTTGAGTGAATGATATGGTTTCTACCTGTGTTGCTCTGTGTGGTGGGCCATGTGTGCATGTGTTGCACATATGTGTTTCTGTATGTGTCTATTGGGAATAAATGGAGCTGTAGTAGCCTTGCCTCCATTGACTTTCTGGATTTAGCAGCCTCTAATAAAGTAAACGAAAACTCAGTGGCATTTACTTCACTAAAGCCATAAGACAGTCAACTGGAGACTTACTTGTGGCCTTTCAGTACCTAAAGGGGTCTACAGGAAAGCTGGAGAGGGACTGTTTATCAGGGAGTGTAGTGATAGGACAGGGGGTAATGGGGTTAAGCTAAAAGAGGGTAGATTTAGATTGGATGTTAGGAAGAAATTCTTTACTGTTAGAGTGGTGAGGCACTGGAACAGGTTGCCCAGAGAGATTGTGGAGGCCCCATCCCTGGAAGTGTTCAAGGCCAGGTTGGATGGGGCTTTGGGCAACCTGGGCTAGTGGAGGGTGTCCCTGCCCATGGCAGGGGTGTTGGAACTGAATGATCTTTGAGGTCCCTTCCAACCCAAACCAGTCTGTGATTCTGTGATTCAAAGGTATGATAACTATGGTACTCTCAGCAATAATGTCACTCTTGTTTACCTTTACCTGATCATTTCCTAGTCATTTTTTGATGACAAAACTTCACATTGAGATATGCAAAGTGTTCTTAACATTTTATTTCTCTTTTTTGTGTTCACCCTCTCAACATCTTTCAGAACTGCAGTATAATTACAGATCGTTTCTACAATTTACTGATGAGTCTGAACATTTCTCATTAGCTGAGTAACAGAAGTGTTCCTGAACAAAACATTTTTCCTTTCCTTATTCCCATTGAAAGGAGTCAGAACCCTTATCACATATGATCTTGAATTTCCACTAGATAGTTTCAACTCTTAAAATTGTTTAACAGTAATGAAAAAGAGTGAAACATTGTTTTGGACTGAAATCTCCAAGAAAGACTATATAAAACTCAACTCTATTAATTTCTTGTTTCTTTCACTGCCATCCTTCTTTTGCTAGAAATTCATAATCTCACCTGTAATAATGAACAAGTTCTAACAAACATCCAAAGACAGACAGGTTATTAATGTACCTAAGCATCAGTGCATAACTGCATGTGGTCCCACTTATATTTATTTGTTGAATACACTGATACAGTGACATCAAGCATTCTTTTCAATACCAAAGTACAATCGTAAGAGATTTCTACAAAAAAAATGTCAAAAGTACAAATGATAAATTACCAATGCGTGAAGAAAGGTCCTTTCAATTATTCAGACAATATATGGCAGAGGATCTGCTATATCCCCACAACTGACTGCCTGTGCAGTAACATTTGTAGGATCAGCATCTAAAAATAGTCTTTTTACTATGGCATTTATGATTGCTTTTGATGCCACACTGAGAGTCAAGCTATATTTTGTATCCTTGCAATATTTCAGCTGAAGAGTAAATCAGTACATAAATAAATATGTTCAAAACAGAGCTGAAGCATCATATACTTCTCACTGTAAAAAAAAAAAAAAAAGAAAAAAAAAAAAGAAAAAAAAAGCTTCTAATTCTCCCCAACTAAATACAGAGTCATTTTGCACAATCATTCTCCTGACTCAAAACTTTAAGACACAATAGAGAGGTAAGAGTAGGCTGTTTTAGTACTAATAGTATCTTTTCTCTTAGTAGCAGTAGTAACATTTATTTGTATTATGTTGAATGTGTCCCTGTGGCTTGGCTTTACTACAAAATATACATTTTTCAAGCGCTATGCAAAAGTCTATATCAAGCAAGAAAATGACAGAAGCTGAGATTCTACTTGTGATAAATATGCAGCTCCCAAAGATGCTAAGAAAATAATTGCCTGAGCTGCCACATCCTATTAGTATAACAATTCTCGTATTTTTTACAGAGATAATTTTTAGTTAAAAATTGAATCTGACAGATCAAGTTGCTTTATGAATCCTTAAAATGTATGTAGTCATTTGATCGTTCATGGTGTGCAACACACGCCATTCATTCACAACACAAAATGCTTAGGTTGATTTTCATTCTATTACCATGACTGATTGTATTTCTCTCAGTTCTAATATCTGAGATTTATACTATCGGTTAATGAGGTTTTTAAAAAAATGTCTTGGACTCTCAATAAAATAAAAACATTGCATCAGCATCCAGTTCTACAACATGACAGAGTAATGCTGAATATATTTGCACTTGAGATGTTATCAGTCTGTTGATGAAAAAGAGAGGAACTTTCAAATGGGCTTTCTGGCTTTTGAGTTTCTGATAGAAGCTCCACTTTCATCTGTCACTTTTCAGAAAGCAGCACTCAAACTTTGCAGCAGAGTTTGCCATCTGCTCACGCTTATGCCCACTGTTGCGTTTGTAAAATGTTCAGCATTTGTTTTCAGACAGAAAGACTCAAGGTGACTTAAAAAGAAAAAGAGAAATGTGTCAAAGAGTACAGCAGAAAAGTAGCTAATATCATAACAGGACAGAAACTGGCCTCTCTTCCTCCCCTTAGTTTATCAATGGAAGTGTCTCATGGAGATTTTTCTCCTTGCCTCATCAGTGAGTGCATTCTGCAGCCTATCAGAGGCCTCTGACACCTGTAGGTTACATATGATTTGTTAGGTTATGGTTAAAATAATTTTGCCTTAAACTGAAATATAAGCATATTAAACCAGTGTAACCAGCAACAGTATATAAGTATTTTATAACTCTCTAAAGACAGAGACAAACACACCATATGCGTATTTCACAGAAGTATGAGAGTAAGATGACCACCAAAGTGGCAAGCATAGGTGCACACAGAAGTCATCTAAGTAAAAACGAGTTGCCAGGGAAAGGACAAGATAAGCATAGGAGACTGCAAAAAAAGCAGGGCATTATGCTAAATGTACAGCAGGGATGGCTGGCAAACACAAAACCAAGATAAACAGTGACAAGAGCAGAGGAGACACCTTTTTGTGAGAGGTGCAATAGCATAAAGCCATCAGTCATAAACAAGGAGAATGAGAGAAGGAAAATGACAATCCTGCTTCAGTTCCTATTTCTCAAAAGCTGGCTTGATTTTTTTTTCAGGATTTTTTATGCATCCTCAAAACAGCAATCTCTGATTCCTTAACTGGGAACATTTCTTGGGGACTAGGAAACTCAAAGTTTGGAGTTGAATCTGATGTGGGATATGAAGGGCAACATGGCAACGTGAAAGGCTTTTACATGTACATCAGCAAAAAGAAGGCCAGGGGAAATCTGCACCAGCCACTGAACGGGGCTAAGGCCCTGGTAAAAAAAGACATGGAGAAGGCCAAGTTACTCAATGCCGCCTTCTCATTCCTCTCAAGGCCAGTAGCTTTCAGAAATCAAAGACCTCTGAGACCACAGAAAAAGTCTGTCAGGAAGAATACTTACCCTAGCCAGAGAAGGATCAGGTCAGAGAACACTTAAACAAACTGAACATAAACAAATGCCCGGGGACTGATGGGATACACCTGTAAGTGCTGAGAGTTGGCTGATGTCATTGTGAGGCCACTCTCAATTATCTCTGAAGGTGAGCAGAGGAGGGACCTGAGGACTAGAAGAAAGCAAATCTCACTCCTATGTTCAAGGGTAAAAAGGAGGTCTAGGGAACTACAAGCCAGCTAGCCTCATCTGAATGAGTGGCAAAGTAAGTAATGGAGCAATTTACCCTCGAAACCACTTTGAAACAGATTGAGAACAAGGTATTTGGGAGCAGTCAGCATGGATTTATAAATGGGAAATTGTAGTTAAGCAATCTGACAGCGTTCTACATTAAGATGACTGGCTTGGTGGCTGAGGGGACTAGTGAATATTGTTTCTAAACTTTACCAACACTTTTGACACCATCTCCCATGACATTCTCATGACAAGCTGATTAAGTACAGATTAGATAAGAGCTAGATATGAAGGTGAATTGAAAACAGGCTGAACTTCTAGGCTTTGTGATCAGCAGCACAAAGTCACTATTGGTGTTCCTCAGGAGTCAATACTCGATCATGTACTGTTTAATCTCTTCACTAATGATCTGGATGATGACTGCACCCTCAAGAAGTTTGCAGATGACGCAAAACTAGGAGGAGTGGTAGATACACTGGGTGGGTGTGCTGCTATTTAGAGGCACCTCAACAGGCTGGAGAAATGGGCAGACAGGAACCTCATGAAGTTTAGTAAAGAGAAACGCAAAGCCCTGCCCCTGGGGAGGAATAACCTCATGCACCAGTACACACTGGGGGCCAACTGCTGCCCGCTTTCCCCCAGGCAGCCTGCTCTAGCTGACCCGGCTTGAGCAGAGGTCATTGGGCTAGGCCATCTCCAGAGGTCCTTTGCAATCTTAAATATTTGGTGACTCTGCATACTGATTTATATATAAATATATATATTTACATGCTATATATGTGTGCTTTTGTGTGTGCATGTGTGTTGAGTTCATTTGTGACAATTCTATTCCTCTGCCAAACTCATTTCTTTTCTGTCAAGGATATGTGGACTGCTCTGCTGCTAATATTTGCTGGCATTCCTCTTGTGATTCAGTTAGGCAAACCCTGCTGCACAAGCTCCTGTTTGTCTCAAGCTTTTAAACCACAGAAACAGGAGTTGGAAGGTCTTACGTCATGAGGTTCTGAAAAGACAAGGACTTCAGCATGTGATAGTTATGCCTGTTTCAAAATCAGCTACTGATCAAGACTTCTGAGAGTTTGTCTTGAACCTCACACTGTCATTAGAAAGAACCAGAACCCTGCTCAGATTTCTGTAAATTTCTCACTTTTCTGCAAACCGAAATTTAGATGACTACTCTGTTTTGAAGTCCTTTCATTTATTCTGGCAAGAAAACTGTTCAGAGACATATCGAGCTCAGCACTAGATCAGCCAAAGAGAGATTTTTCAAAAAATAAGAACACTAAAATATAGACCAGAGTTTTGTAATTCACTTCAAACAGACAGAATAGTGCATCGGCATGGAAAAAAACATTAAAATGAGGCACAGGCTCAGAAAAAATAAAATATAAAAAAGACAACAGTTATGGCTGTTATTATACAAGTTATTACACAAGTATTATTACATAAATAGATTCTAAAAATGCCTGACTTGTCAATTCCTACAGTCCAGCATATATCACAGTAAGGTGGGACTCCACCATTGGTCTCTGTGTTAGAAAATTGAACCAAAAATATAAAGTTAGTCCACAAAAGGAAGATTTAATTTGATCTGAGCAAAAGTGCATTTGCTTACAATGATAGTGTTTTCTTCTTCCATGACAGCTAATACTGTATGCCTCTATCAGCACTTAAACAAAGTTGTGATTGACCTCTCAGAAGACCTGTCAGGTTCCTTTTCTCCCTCTCATACAGCACACTTTGGACATGTCTTGTTAAAGAAGAATCTCAAAGGTTTCATTTTCTTTAGAGATAATAAAGTAGGATCAAAACACTCAGGCAAGGGAGAATGGTTACTTGCTCTTCAGATCCCTTAACCTTCTATACCAGAATCTTTAACTATATCCTCAACATTTCTGTCTTCCACTAATACAATGGATTCCTCTTTTTTGGCAAAGTGTTTTCATCTTTTATGCTTATCTCAACTTGATCAATGATCAGATTATTTTTTGCCCTTAAAATCTTTATTTGTTCTCTAGTCTAGCAAATCTGTAAGTCTTTAAAGCTATATAAAAATATATTCAGTGCTATGTTTGAAGATGCACAACCCTTATTTGTAGTAAAGTAGTTTTTGATTCCTTGTTTCCTGCAAAAAATTCTAGTGCAAGGAAATGTTTGGAAATGTATTTTTCCATCCCTTCCTGCAGACATATAATGTTTCCAACTTCCACTGATTTAGTCTGTTGTACAGGTGACAGGTGCAAAGAAAGAGGGGAAAGACATGCAGTGGTTACATCAATAAGGCTGAAGAAACTATGCTATTTCTGAAAAAAAAAGGCATAGAATAGCATGTAAGAAATCCTATAAAATATTTCCAGAAAATATTGGCAATCATATGCAAGGCTAGTGAGAACCATTCCTGTGTTACATGACTAGAGAAAAGCAATAGAAAGCTTCACTGTTTTCATTTCTTAATAAAATAATCTTTTCCAGATGCATATTTTATCATAATAATTATTCCCCCTCCATGCTCATCCAGATACTAAATTTTGCCATTTTTCTTTCTCCAACACTTCAAAGGCTACCCTTCTGTTTTGAAAACAACTTTTACATTTATTGACAATATAGTCTGATTACCTTCCCTTTTTTAAAATATTTCTACTTCTTTGACATTGTTGCTCAAAGCAACTCAAAACTTAACTCTGAAAATGATATTTTTTTCTCAAATAATCACACATAATTCTAAGTTCTTAAAAATGAACAGAAGACAACAAATCCTTTCTAGCTAACTACTGACAATCAAGATATATTCGAATTATTATCCAGCTCATGCATATGCAGGACAAACATTGGATATAAAACTCACTGAATATGAAGCTCTGAAGAAATTAGACTGCAACACAGCTGTTTCATAGCAGGGAAAAAAACAAACAAACAAACAAACAAAAAAAAACCAAAATGAAAAAAGCAGCATCATTTTAAGAAATTCTTATTTCCAGTATTTCCAGTCTCATAGATTACAAATAAAACATACTGCAGTGCATCTTGCTTTAGATCTGTGCAATAAAAATAACAAAATGAACAGCACAATGTATAGAGAAACTACTGTGTTATCATGAAATCTGTGAAACTACGTACATAACAGGCACGTAGAATATTTTTTTCTCTTCAATAACATACATATATACATGTATATATATATCTCTCAAAATTTGCAAGGATATGAATGATATGTATTACATTGACTTTTCAGCAGAAGTACAAAGATCCAAATCATCAAGGAAACTTAGGATGTTATTACACACATTCTTCCTTCTTCCACTTTCCTATGATATGAATATTTGGTGAATATATGTTCATTTCTTGATCATTCATTTAGCTTTAGATGAGATGGTCCCACTTATCAACCAGTTAAACAAGTCTGAGCCATCTTTATATGTAGCTACTAGAAAAAGAAATATGCCTGTCTGTGTCAAATACTGTTTAGGCTTCTCCATGTACTTTGTGATTGTTGGCCTTTCTTGGTTTTTGCTTCCCACACAGTAAAGGAACATGGTTTGAACACTAGGTTCCACACAGTTCCTGGGTTCAACTCTGAAGATGATAGATCTTTTTCCGCTATACCACTCATCAGATTTATACAAAATAGTACCTTAATATAAATTTATTTTTTCCTAATACTGAATAGTTCAAAGGCACAGCTCCACATTTAGCTTAACCAGAGAATCCTACATTGCATCTGTATTGAAAGACCACTACCCTGTAGAGAAGACTGTGTGTTAGTTCACTATGTTGTTAAAATGAGTCAAAATATCAACTCCACACTATACTGGTAGTTGCTCATACCCCAACAGAAGAATAATCCTGTTTTTTTTTAAACTATGAATTGCCAAGTGATTAAATTTACAGACAAAATGTATACCTTTCAAACATGTCTTAGAGAGAAAAAGCAAACCAGAATAAAACAATCCAAAACAAACACAAAACCCCAAACCAAACCTGGAGTCACTTGCCGGATTTAAAGCATACTGTTTAAAGTAGCAGTAAACTTAGATGGCTTTCATTTGTAATCACAAAGAGCCATCTATAGACCAGTCTAATGGCAAATAAAACTATCCCCTTGAAAACAAAGAGTATTGAACAATAAAGACATTCGCTATATCTTTTCCTAATCCAAAACTAAGAAAATTTGTTAATTTGAAGATACTTAATTGAAAGCTCATGTAACAACCAAGAAAGATGAAAGCCTGAAAATGAAGTTGGCAATGAATTGATGAAATTTTGATTTTTGCTAGCAATATTTTCAATGCTTCTAAGAAATATCAGAAACTAAATTTCATTGAATGTGTACAGTTCATGAGCACATTTATTAGGCAGCAATTTTTTTATCATTAAAACAAAAAAGACTTAGATAATAGGTGAACTTACAAAATCCAAAGTTTAGCTTGTATTTGAAAAGAAGAGTTAGCAGCAATGGCCCTCTCCCACATATCAAGGACATATCAGGGTGTGATGGGTTGACCCTGTCTGGAGGCCAGGTGCCCACCAGAGCCGCTCTATCACTGCCCTCATTCACTAGACAGGGGAGAAAAAGTGTAACGAAACGGTTGTGGGTTGAGATAAGGACAGGGAGAGATCACTTGCCAGTTACCGTCATGGGCAAAACAGGCTGAATTTAGAGAGAAAATTAATCTAATTTATTATCAAGAAGAACAGAATAGAGCAATGAGAAACAAAACCAAATCTTAAAACACTTTCTCCCACCCCTCCCATCTTCCCAGGCTCAACTTCACTCCCAGTTTCTACCTACTCCCCCCTCAGTGGCACAGGGGGACGGGGAATGGGGCCTGTTGTCAGTTCATCACACGGTTTATCTGCCGCTCCTTCCTCCTCAGGGAAAGGACTCCTCACACTCCTCCCCTGCTCCAGGTGGGGTCCCTATCATGGGAGACAGTCCTCCATGGACTTCTGTAACATGAGTCCTTCCCACAGGCTGCAGTTCTTCACCAACTGCTCCAGCGTGGGTCTCTCCCACAGGGTGCAGACCTTCAGGAACAGATGACTCCAGCATGGATCCCCCATGGGGTCACAAGTCCTGACACCAAACCTGCTCCAGTGTGGGCTCCTCTCTCCATGGCTCCACAGGTCCTGCCAGGAGCTTGCTCCAGTGTGGGCTTCCCATGGGACCACAGCCTCCTTCAGGTGCCTCCACCTGCTCTGGTGTGGGGTCCTCCATGGGCTGCAGGTGGAATCTCTACNGGCATATAATAAGTAGTATTACTACATTATAATTGAAAACTGTGGTCAAATAATCTTTTTACAGAGTAATAACCTCTTCAGTTGATGCTGCTCATATTATCTGTTACCATATAACAGTTTCACTATCATTTCCACTGTGACATCTTGACTCTTTTTGCTGTTCCTAATAGTCCCACTGAGCACTTGTATTCAGTTAAAAATTTATACGCATGCTTAACAGTAAGACAGTACTGAAATTTCACTTTTTTAATAAAAAGTTAGAATTTCTGAAAGTGCAGCATGTAACTGAGAGTCTGATTCAGTAAGGTCAGATCTCATCTACTTAATACTTTGGTGAAACAAAAATCCAGCTCTTATTAAAACAAAAGAGAACACATGCAAGGGATCCAGTGCTATTTGCAAAATCAGTTCCAGAGCAGTTCTCCATCACCTTATGATCTTCCTTCAATGGCAACTATATGTATAGTTCAGTCCTTCATATAAACCAAAGATCTTATTTCATTGAACAGCATGCACCATCTACAAGTTTACTTAATAAAATTCCCCAGTTAATCATACAGCAAGCCTTTCATTTAAATGCTTACACCCTGTACAGAGGAACACATGATCGACTGAAAACATCACATAGCTGGCAACAGCCAACCCTTGTGAAATTTCATTCCAAATCATTTGTTTGCAGAATGAGTCCGGCAGTACTGTGATGGAAGTGGAAAGGGAAAGTCATTGCTGGGTAGCCTTGAGAGCAGGCTGCTCCAGGCTGCAATGTTTGATAAGCCATATAAAAAGCTAAATGATATCTCCCGATATTAGGTTCACTATTCCAAGATGATACAATGAAAATCAATGTCTTTAGATCCATTATACTTTTAACTGGAATTTTTTTATATAAAGCAATAAACTGTCTCAAAATAGCCAGACTTACATGCACATTTCATTTTCAGCCTGGTTAAATATGACAAAACTGTCATGACAATATGCATTTAAAAAAAAAAAAAAATCAAGAAAGTACGCGGTTCTCAGTCAAAGGAAAAGCCAACACTTCCATGAGAAAAATGACTACTTTTTTGTTTTAATATACATTAGCAAAAAGAAGGTGGAGGAAATCCATATAGAAGTGCAAGTGCACAATATCTTTACTGGAAAAATAGTACATCGAAATATTGCAATAAATTCATGATAGATCATGAAGGAGATTATATATTCAATAAGCAGTGAAAAATAGCAACACAACTGTCAACTCACACAGGACTGTTGCATACACTTTTTAATTCCAAGATGTGATAATAACCAGCAGCAACTGGCATTTGTATACAAAAAGCTGTTCAAATTAAGTTGAGAAGAATATAAAAATTTCAAGATTGAAAAAAAATAAACAACATTCTGTAATGATTAGGAAATAATCATACAGATAATACAATAAAACAAAATAAAATACAGTGCACATAATCAGAAAACAAAACTGTAATGTTAAAAGAATAGATCTGTATCCTAGATTATTTTACCAGATCTTTCTGAGAGCATAGAAATTCTCAGAAGCTCATTTTAAATCCTCAGGTATTCTAATGCATTTTTTTTTTTTTAACATTCAGACTGTCTTTGGTATACTATTTTATGGTGCTTCTGTTTAGTGGCATGTTGTATTCCCTAAACTTTTCCTGGTTTTCTTTCATTTTCTAACTTCCAGGTCTCACACACACAAAAAAAACCCCTAAACCCACAACAACAACAATTAAAAAAAAAAGCTTTGAGATTAATATAATGTGCAGGAAGAAAGCAGCAGAGTTTCTACAATGCAAGTGAAATTGAGTATAATTGCCAATATCAGATAAAGAAGAATGTTCATGACAGCAAAAGGCAGGCAGCATCGCAGAGTAAGAAATGCAAAGGAAAATACTAAAGAAGGGGGAAATAGGCATGTCCTGGTTTTGGTAGAGAGAATTTTATTTCTAGTAGCTGGCGTAGTGCTGTGGTTTGGATTTAGAATGCGAATAATGTTGATAACACACTGATGTTTTAGTTGTTGCCAAGCAGTCAAGGACTTTTTAGCTTCTCACACTGCCCTGCCAACGAGAAGGTGGGGGTGCACAAGAAGCTGGGAGGGGACACAGCCAGGACAGCTGACCCAAAGTAGCCAAAGGGACATTCCATGCCATGTGACGTCATGCTCCATATATAACTTGGGGGTGGGCTGGGAGGCAGTTCAGCTCAAGATCTAGCAGAATATCAGGTTTGGATGGTGAGCAATTTGTTTTCTACTCTCTCCCCTGTCTCACTAGGGGGTAGGTAAGGGAGTAGGCAAACGGCTGTGTAGTTGTTTTAGCTGCCTGCCAGGTTAAACCACGACAAGGTAACATAATTTTACTGAGAGGGGACAATTTATTGAAAATTACAGTATTAGTAATGAATGGGCCTTCGACATTTGGGGATTAGAACTACTCTGAGAGAAGAAAATTTGTTGCTGAGTAAGGATGAGATGCTCCACCAGGAAAAATGAGCTGGGTGACAGCAAGGCAGGTGCAGATGCAGCATCTTTAATGACAAGGGTGGAGTTACTGAACATGAGCGAGTGTTCCAATCCAGGAAGGCCCAAGCCGGGAAGATTTGTTGTTATACCCAGAGCAAGATTAAGACATGAACAAGATCAAATGCCGCTAACCGGAGGACTTTATTGGCTACCTGTATGAATGAAGTATTTATTCCCCATCGTAAAAAAGTAGCGATAGGAAAGGGAGAGAAAGAATAGAAAAGGAGGAAATTCAGCAAGCAGTCAGGGTAGAGTTGCAAAAGTTAGTCACCACCATGGATCCAGCAGCATCCTGTTGGTCCATAGTTTTCGTGTACTCCGGTGGTGATGGTCCCCCTCGCCGTTTTACCGAGCAGTCTTTTATAGGGTATTCGGGAAGTCGTTCCCTAGACAACAGCACATACTGCATCCCTGCACATGCTCTCAGTCCTGACGCGCTGGTCCCATGAGGTGCACACGACCACCGCGTCATTCCTCGCCATACTCTATGCATGTCTCAACAGGCTGGGGCGGTCACCCTTGTCTAGGCGCACCCCCACCACACCACGAAGCGATGTGACTGTTCTTTGACCCCTGTTGGTCTGCTCATGGCAACTGGACTCAGCCAGTCCAGCGAGGAGTCTCGTGAAGAGCTTACCAGGGTTGCAAACAAGCTTTGAGAGAGACCCCTCAAGATGTGGTCCCTCACAGTGAGAAAAAACAGAGCAGTTTTGTTGACAGTAATCAGAGTCACCTGACAGCCCAGTGATCACGAGACAAGTCTGCACCCATCAAGAAGGGCTAAGGTCAAGCCAGGAAGATAAACCAGGGTAAGGGTCAGGGACGTGGAGACAACAAGAGTGTAGCTCAAAGTCCACGGGCAAAAGCCTGAGCTTAAATGCAACTGCCAAGAAAGTGGGAGATATCCCAATGAAGCTTCTCATGGTTATTTTTCACATAGCTTCTTTCAGAAAAGTCTGATCTGGAGCCACCCAGCTTCAGCATCTCAGAGCTGGCCTTGAGCACAGGCCGCTGCATCCCCAGGAGAGGACATAGAGGCTGAAGAGCGTGGCAAGGTTTTGGTAGCGGNGGGGGATCCATGCTGGAGTCATCTGTTCCTGAAGGTCTGCACCCATCCAAAACCAGTACAAATACATAGATATTCTTTTGATATCATCATGATATCTTTGTTGTCATCATGAACATAGCTCTGTAGTAAGAAAAGTCATTGCTAAATAGCTGTAAAATTAAAATTCTAAGCTTAAGTGTCTACTTGGAAGAAAAATAATCTGGAATGTTATAGAAGTAATGAAATAACAGTTACTTGCAGAGACTAAGTTTCACTACTTCCAAACTCTAAGAAATATCTTCAAGCTCAAGAATCAGAGAAGTATTTTATAGTGAATCTTGGAGTCAGCTTTGGGTGATCATAGAATCCTAGAATGGTTTAGATTGGAAAAGACTTTTTAAAGGTTATCTAGTCCAACCTCCCTGACACAGACAGGGTCCTCTTCCCCTAGATCAGATTGCTCAAAGCCCTGTCCAACCTGACCTTGAACACCTCCAGAGATGGGGCATCCACAATTTCCCTGGGCAACAATCTGTTCCAGTGTCTCACCACCCTCATTGTAAAAAATGTCTTCCTTATACCCAATGCAAATCTATTCTCTTTCAGTTTAAAACTGTTGTCCCTTGTCCTGTCACTACAGGCCCTGGTAAAAACTCTTTCTCTGTCTTTCTTATAAGCCGTCTTTATATATCAGAAGGCATCACCATAAGGTGTCCCCAAAGCCTTCTCTTCTCCAGGCTGAACAACACCAACTCTCTCAGCTTTTTTTCACACGAAAGGTGCTCCAGCCCTCTGATCATCTCTGCAGCCTCCTCTGGACTCTCTCCAACAGCTCCATGTCCTTCTTGTCCTGGGGATCCCAGACCTGGACACAGCACTGCAGGGAGGTCTCACCAGAGCGGAGCAGAGGAGCAGAATCCCCTCCCTTGAACTGCTGTAATATCTAAGATATTTGGGGGTTAAATTATAGTCTACAAACCAAAATTATCATCTCTGGTGATAGTGATTTCTTAATGTTTAATATTAAACTGCATAGGACAGCAAGAAATAATTGTCAGGAGTGTGAATGCTGTAGAGTGTGCAGCTATGTAACCAACTAGTATTTTTTTTGTGTTTTTCAGATTCAAAATGTGCTACAAAAACCTTTGTTTTTTTCCTGTGGGAAGCCTTTACTCTCTCCTCTCACCTCCATCCTGCATTTTTGTCTTTTTCCCCTCCTTCTCAATGGTTACATAGAAACAAATGAGAATACCAATTTCAACAACAAAATCTCATTGTCTATCAACCACAAACACAAGATGCAGATCTATGGATAGGTTCTGATAAGTTTTTTGAGTTCTACTGTAACACAGAAGAGATCTCTCCAATTTGGAGTTCATTAACGTAGGATCGCTATTTATCCTTAGCAGCCAGTCAATGTCATGTTAATGTGAGGCCCTACAGGATTAGGAAATTCTTTAGTCTTTTCATTTTAAAATGAGGAAAAGAAATGGAAGATATCTTGCTTGTTTGGAACAGAATATGTGTCATCTAAGACTGTCATCTTTAAAGTGAATTAGAGATTATTCTGTAATTTTCTAACAACCGTGACATGAGTATCCTCACAAAATTTGTTAATGATCATGGTTATTTTTGCAGTTTTCCAGAAGTAATATCTTGTGTAAAATATATCACCTGAAGATTATGTATAACCTGTATGATTTAGTATGTTAATTAGGTCTACAAAATTACTTATGACTTATTTTGCTGACATTCAAACAGGCTTTTAAAACATTGTAACAAGTGAGACTGTAGCATAGGCAAAAATACCTTGTTTCAGTTGTCCTGGGTACAACAGCAAGCTATGGTTTTCAATTCCAATAATAATAATAATAATAATAATAATAATAATAATAATAATAATAATATCATCATCATGGGGGAGGAAGGGACAAAGAAATAACATTTTGCAAAAGTACAGTATGCATAACTGAGATTCCATCTCAGGGTTTCCCATTAAGACTTCTACTGTCATGCACTGTAGTTCCTCCTTTGCTTAAAACTAGTTCTAACAGAATTACTGTTTTTACAACTGGAATGTAATTAATTGAGTGTCTGCTATTTAAATAACTCTTATTTAATGATCAAGCAATTTGACTAAAACAAAACCAAAACCAGCAATGTTCCACAGATTATATAAAGCAAGCCAAGAGATAGCAGTGGCAGAAAAAAGAAAAATCTAATTTTTGGTGTGCTTATCTCAGAATCAAAGACAAACTCTACTTATGAAAAGATGACATCTAATTTTGTTCTGAAAGATATTGTATCTCTTTCTACGATTTGTTCTGCTCCACTGGAAGAGCTAAATATCTGTTTTACCTTATCTTTCTATCCTCATATCCTTCAGAGCAAACAGCTCCAAAGTTCTAGCTGGTGAGTGAGAGATATTTTAAATATTTCTAACATTGTTAATTCTATCATCAGGTTTTTACATATACTAGCAGGATTCAAATCACTTTTACAATGACACATCTTTCTGTATTTTCACTTATGAGATGGTGACAGATACTACTATTTGATAGTATTTGTGGAAAAAAAGTCTAAGAATGTCCTTGTCTTGCAGCAGGTTGGCCTCTAGAAAAACTAGTATTGCCAAATACTGATTTAGGTTAGAAAATAAATTTATAAACTAATATAGAAAGGATATAAAGCACTTTCTTAATGCGTTGCTTATAGAGCTTACTAAAATGCTCTGATTCTATTTTACCACTAGAATACATCTCTAGCCAGTCCTTAAAAAAAATTTTAGGTTTACTTAAGCAATATAAAGTGTGTGAACAGAGTAGAATCTGCTCAGTGAACAGAAGCATCAATTGTGCCCAAATATCAAAGGGTCCTGTAGCCAAAGCAGAGGCCTCAGACTCCTGCAAATTACAAGAATTCTAGAATGGTGTAACTCACAACAGATAACGTACCTGTATCACCAGACACAGTTTTACCTACGTGAGCAATGTGAACACCAAGGGGACAAAGACAGGCAAAGCTGCATGTAGGATGCACCAACAAGTTGCCAGACAAGGACAGGGTAAGCACAAGGGACTGTGAAGAGGCAGAACACCCTCCCAAACGCACAGAAGGAAGACTGGCAAGACAAAAGACAACAAGATAAGAAATATTTGGTGAGGGGGAAAATAACATAATACCACTGGACATAAGCAAGTAAACAAAAAGGCTATTTGGCCTCCAACTTCTGTCATCAACGTGCTCATCAGCAAAGCACCCCAACTGCTGTGATAAAGAGCTAATGTTGACCACAGTCAACACTAGTAACATGGCATCAATTTTGTGGTATTGTGTGCTCACACCTATTTCAAATATCATTGCTAAGAAAGAAACAGTCTTTTATAAGTAATGATGATGATTAATATTGTGCAGGTATTCACCATTAAAAAGGAGTCTGTTGTTAATGAATGAATTTAGTAATGTATTATTTCACAGTTTAAAACTGACCTGATTTGTCAGTCTTCTAAACACTCCCATTGCAGCAATTGCTAATTCCCTGATATATATACAGGGAATGATACATTCAGTTTCAACAGTCCCCGAAAGAAAACATGGATATTCTTCACAGCAGAAAGAGTTGAGCTTTCTCCTGCCCAGATTTGTGTCATGAAAAAAGAAAAAAGAAAAAAGAAAAAAGAAAAAAGAAAAAGAAAAAAAAAAAAAAAACAAACAACAAAACACTTAAAAGAAAACCATCTCAATTAAACTTTTCCTTTCGAGAAAGGTTTAATATATTTTTAAAGTGGTTTATTTCAGTGATTGCCATTGTCACCCAGATACAATGTCTCATAGACTATGAAAAAGCAGATAAATACTTCTTACCCATAAAAATGATATATTTCATAAGCACAAAGAAAATGTGCTAAACCTGTATATCTAAGCATTTAAGTTTGCTAACCATTATATTTTAACTACTTGCTTTTAAACGAAAAATAAGATTAATTTAGAGAATTTATTTGTTGTGGAATTTCTCCATCTTATATACATTAGTCATACATAACGAAGGCAAACTATTTAATCTCATTGGAAACTGAAAACATTTTTTTATTCTAAACACTTTTCTCCATCATCTGTTGCACTTCCATTTATTATAAATCAGGAATAGAACAGTGTTTATTTTTCATTGTTTTTGCCTGGATGTTAAAAAAATATTTAACTTCTTCAAAAAAAAAGCTGAAATAATTAGATGAATTTTGCAAAGGGAGACAAAATAAAAAAAATAACAATAAAAAAAGAGATCAAACATCAAATGAAGGTCCCTCAGCTTAGGTCTCTGAAATATGCTTTAGAATGAAAATGTATATATATACTTGTTCTAATAAAGAATTTATAAAAATCATGTGGGAAATTGACACATTTTGTTCTGAAAATATTGATGCTTTTTATTTTGAAAGAGCCACAACAGAGAAGTTTTCTGTGAACATTAGGAAACAGAAAAGAAAGGGCAGATACTACTTAGATAACATGTTCTTGTTTTGTTTATTAAAAAAAAAAAAAAAAATCCCCACAAAATAACTTAACATTAAAATATGTACTTTATTTTAAATATAAACACACTCATTACATATCAAAACAAACACAAAAAATCCTTGGATAAATGTAAGTTAAAAACTTTATGAGGAGTTCCACTATTACTGGGCAGTAAGAGCAAATTTCTTTGTTCCATCTTATGCTTACCTTTTTTCCTTTCTCACTTTCCCCAAAAGAAACATTTCTGCACTTCACTGGATGCACTTCAGTTATTCTCTGGGAAATTTTAATTTAAAGGCTTGTAAAGCAGTAAGAGACTGAAATCTTTCCTTTCAACTCTGCAGAATTGCTACATGAAGCTCTGCCTGGAGGGCAATTTTTCACATGACAGCTTTTCTGGTGAAATGTACAGAGTTAACACATGCACCACCCTCCAACCGCCCCCCCCCCCCAAAAAAAAAAAAAAAAAAAAAAACCAAAACAAAAACCAAACCAAACCAAAAAACAAACCAAACAACAAAAAAAACCAACAAAAAATCACAAGAAAAAAAGTCAGAAAAAAATTAAGAATTTATATTCCCTATATTTTCCCCTTCTTCCTTCTCCCATCCCTTTCCATTCTTCCTAAAATTCTAGTTCTTTCTTTTCTTTTTACCAAGAATTTGATCCACTAGATTGAAAATAAAACCTAAGAATATTAGGAGGTAATGGCCTTACAAATATGAAATTATCTATTATTTACAATATCTAAATACGAACTAATTTTTTTATAAATATTATCAATGGTTCTGAAAGAGAATAGGAATTAAATCATTAATTCAGAACATTCTGGTTTTTAACTGAACACGTTATTGATTGTTCTTGAAAAAATCCTAATAAGTGGGAGAGAGGCTTCTGCAGTCCATGTTTTTCTATTAGATGTTTTCTGACACAGATGTAATAATTCATTTGTGTTTAATTTAATAGTATCAGGTCTAAAGACAGGTAGTTTACCCAAAGGCAGTGCTGATCCAGCATTATAGCTAGACATGAACAAACACATTTTCACTAAATAATTTACTTACTTTCTTTTATGTCGTTGCTTCTATATATGGAATATATTTAAGATGTTTTTCACTACTCACAAGATTTTGTTATTCAGACATAGTCTCCAGTTTTCAAAATACTGAAAACTTATGCTTCAGGAGAACAACATGCTTAAAGTAGATTTTTCTAAGAAATTCTGTCAAACCGAACTGTTTACTTGTGTGTGACCACCCACATCATGCAGCATAGGCATGCAGTAATTATGAATCATGACATCTTCAGGAAAACATAATTAAGGAACTGGGGGCACTTCTGGGGAATGTGGCAATTTTAAGACCTTTTGTGCAACATTGGAGTTTTATGTTACTTGCTAGCTGGGCAACCATGGCTTTCTCCGCTCCCCCCTCCCCCCCCAGTTAGTGAATACAAGAATCAAATCTTAACCAAACATATGAGAGTCATTTCTCACAATGACCCCAGTAAGGATCTTAACATTATATTCAATAATCTTAAAAAATGTCCTGCATTTGAAAGTTTAACAAAATCCCCCAAGACCCCAAAAGATTATTATGATGTAATCAAGAGAAGAGATGCAACATTCAACATGTCATCTCTCTCCCCTTCTGTGAAGGAAAGAAGAAAAGGAGAAGCAGGACAGGGAAATACAACCCTTAACTTTTTCTTTTCCTTTACTTTTCCTTGGGGCTACTTTTTTCTTGAAGTGTCTTCAAAATAACTGTGCTTGAGTTAATCAACAAAGGGAGGAAAGAAATGTAGAGTTGCACTCAGGAATAGTGGTACTGCCATTGCTCGTAACAGGACTCAACCTCTGTGTTCAGGTAACACCACAGACCTCTGGACTTGCTGAGCTTTACCCAGACTTGCTCCAGCCTGTCTGGAGCTGTGTCTCAGCTTCTTCCACATAAGAGCAATTACAGGGGCCTTGCAAGTGCAGGCACTGAATGGCACTGGAGCTCCCCAGGGAGAGGAAAGGGAAAGCCAGCAGTGTAGCACAACAAGGCTGGTGACGTCCTCACCAGCCAGGTCCCAGTCCACAGTACCTGAGCCATGCGAGCATGCCAGACTTGGGGATGAAGACCAGGTTCAGCCCATAGTCTATATAAAGTATTCCATATGTAATAAGTCTCACTGTAACATGGACTTATAGATGTTAGAAAGTTTGTCTTTATGAATTCCAATTGTTTACATTTAGAACTGTGAGTGTTAGTGTCATTGTGACTGGACTAATTCTCTGTTTACACTGTTGAGACTTTAATTTCATTACTACTAAATCTCTTGCTTTTCATATAAGATGTGTTCTATTTTTGCTTATAACAAGGTTTTGTGTGTTACAAAATAGTGGGAATTGCAGCAACCTACTCTGTAACATGGGTGCAAAAAGTAGCAGAGAAAGTACTCAAGGAAGGAAGATCCTGAAATGTCTTAGACTCAAGAAGTCTAGGGAAAATACATTTCTCAAATGGATTTTTCATCTGTTTTCTATATATTTAAATCCTAACTGAAATCCACCTGTACTTGGCTCTGGTGAGGCTGCACCGCGAGTGGTTTGTTCAGTTTTGGGCCCTTCACTACAAAAAGGACATTGAGGCGCTGGAGCGTGTCCAGAGAAGGGCAATGAAGTGGTGAAGGGTGTGGAGCACNCAGAAGTCAATGGCAAAATTCATGGACTTCAGTGTGGCCAGAACTGCAACAGTATGAGGCTTGATGCTGATTACTCAAATCAATGTGAGCTTTTTGGTGACTTTAGTTGCAGTAAGAGTAAGTCTGTACTATGGTACCTCTGACTGAGTTGATTTTAGAAAGGAAAAGCAAGGAAAAAATATTTCCACTCCTAGGCCATTAATGGGAGTCATTTATTAGGACTGATATCATAAAGGATCCATTGCAATATGCATAACATGGACCATTTATTATTACTTAAACAGTATTATATGTTGATCTTGAATGTATTTATAAGCAAACAGAACATATGAAAACTGTAAGCACAGAAAGTGTAAGCAGACTACACTAAACAAACTGCTGTTTTTATAACGAGTAGTTCAGGAGATCAATAAAAATGCAAAGTTGCTAGGTTTGTTATAAAAATTTAGAGGTGTGAACAAAAAGTTAAATTTTAATTGTACAAAATGTTAAAAGCAGGCAGTGCACACATGATATTGTGTGTTATACATTTATACAACTTATTCTGATTTATTTGCTGTCAGCTTTACGTTATCAGCTCACAGAATGGTTTAGATTGGAAAGGACCTTTTAAAGGTTATCTAGTCCAACCTCCCTGCCACAGACAGGGACCTCTTCCCCTAGATCAGATTGCTCAAAGCCCTGTCCAACCTGACCTTGAACACTTTTGGAGATGGGGCATCCACAATTTCCCATGGCAACAATCTGTTCCAGTGTCTCACCACCCTCATTGTAAAAAATGTCTTCCTTATACCCAATGCAAATCTATTCTCTTTCAGTTTAAAACTGTTGCCCCTCGTCCTGTCACTACAGGCCCTGGTAAAAACTCTTTCTCTGTCTTTCTTATAAGCCGTCTTTATATATAATGTGTCCCCAAAGCCTTCTCTTCTCCAAGCTGAACAACCCCAACTCAGCCTGTCTCCATAGCAGAGGTGCTCCAGCCCTCTGATCATCTCTGCAGCCTCCTCTGGACTCTCTCCAACAGGTCCATGTCCTTCTTGTCCTGGGGACCTCAGAGCTGGACGCAGCACTGCAGGGGGGTCTCACCAGAGCAGAGTAGAGGAGCAGAATCCCCTCCCTCGACCTGCTGGTTATGCTGCTTTTGGTGCAGCCCAGGATATAATTTGGTTTCAGGGTTGCAAGTGCACAGTGCTGGCTCATGTCCAATTTTCATCCATCAGATAATTACACGTACATGAAATCTAGGCAGTCACACACATTTGTGCTGATACATATTTAGATCTTACAGCCCAAAGAATCAAATTCTCATTTCCTGTTAGTCATTGTAGTCCAGAGGCAAAGAAACTGCTGATTTGTACCTGCTGACAATCAGATGCATTATTTTTAAATATATTCTAAAGGACATAGATTGAAACACAAAGGATGAAATGGAAATAACTGATTAAAGGAAAAACAATGATTAGCTGGAAACAGGATCCATTTCTAATTTTTAGGGATTTATTTTATCAATATATCTCCACTGTTTTCATGGAAAAATAAATTATTCCCCAAACTAATTCTCTGAAACACTATGTACTTGTTCTATTCACTTCCCTGCCCTTCAGTCAGCATATAGTTTTTCTGTTTTATTATTTATTTGTGTTATGATAGAATCCAGACACTCAATCAGAAGCCAAAATACTACGCTATTCCCATGTCTTCTTTTAATAGGTTAAGATCCCAGCTGCACAGTTGTAGTTAGCCATGAACAACACTCTAACATAATTCTCATCTGTCTGGCCAGTACAAAATGTTTTTATTTATATTATATTCCTTGTGTAATGGCTACACCTACTAATACAAGTAAAAAATGTAATTGGAAGAAGGAAAATAGGCAAGGTGGAAAAAATCCTCTCTGCCAAAAATCTCATGTGAAAGATGCCTTAGTTTTATGCAGTCAAAAAATATTTCACTGGGGAAAAAAGTGGAGATGTATTTTCTTAATCAAATTTTGATACTACGGTAGTTGGAAGTTTAAACTGCTCTCTCCTTTGTATATTGTTCAAAGATTGAAATCTTTTTTGCCATGTACCTTGGATTGGGGTGTATTTACTGCATACTGTATCCCTCCAGGGATTTTTCCAGTACATTTTCATCCCACTGTTCATCAGCTGCTACAAAAACCAAGGAGAGATAAAGTATTCTAAGGTCTGTTCTCACAATGATCTTGTTCCTATTGCTCTACACACTCAGATCCATACTGTTTATGGCCAAATATCTTCTTCCACTAGTCTACTGGACTTACTTTTGGAGCTGGACATCCTTCTTGGAATGAGTTACAATCAAGGTTTGGGTGTTTCCTTTCACCAATTTCCATGGAAAATGTATACTCACAAATTTTTATTTCATATTCACAAATTTGCATTATTTGTCATCTTGAGATTGTTAGGACTCCTTTTTCAGTATATTATCTGTGATTAATACATTTTCTGAAAATATTTGGTTTCATGTACAATGCTAATCTAAGACACTTCACTTCCCTGGGGCTTGGGTGTACGGGCCCAGATTATTGAACTTCCTGTCATGCTGTTTAGATTCAGTAATGGAAAATCATCACTTAATCAGCAGTCATGGGTTTTGCTAAAATAAGGGCCCAAAGAGAACAGGGGCTCTTCGTTGTTACCTGCATGCAAGTAGTCAGACATTCTTCTAGAAAGTAGTATAGCGCTGCTTTCATCAGCAAATCCATGAGTGTTGTCTCATTAATTGCTGTCAATACCTTGAATTGGTTCTGAGATAAGCATCTTACTTTACAAACACATCATTGCTACTGGTGCCTAGGGGCTTTGAAGAAAGCTAAGACAACAAAAGAGAGGGGAAGGAATATCTATGTAGACATCCAGTAAAAAAGTAAGGCCGAAATCCATCCTGCTCAATTTGAGATCCTTAGCTATCTAGACATTTGGGTTCAAAATACCAGACAAATCTATGAGCTGCCTGCAGGTCACTCTCTAGAAATGTTGGTGCCATGTCAAATCTGTATCATGACATCAGCAGCAAAGCTCTGCTAGTACAAGGAACTTTGGGGTAGCTCAAATCTCCACTGTTGGCCACAGGCAAGGTTGTGCATTTTTAAGCAATGTTGAAGTGAACTCTGTGAGGATACTTAGGAAATGTTATTTCCTTCTGATGTCACATGCCTGAGGGTGTGTCCCCCTTTGACATTCCAAAATATAAAGGATCTTTTATCTCTTGACTATATGAAGAATCATCTCTCAGGATCAGGAAGACCTTTCACCCCTCACTTACATAGACAATTAAGGTAAATAAGAACCTACAGCACCCAATAGAAACTCTGTTAACCTGTGGTGGTTTCTCCTGGCTCTTCTGGCAGCACAAAGCCACTTTGTGCTTACTTAAAACACTAGAGAGGTGATTCTGGGTAGATGTAACTTGCCATGTACCCAGCAGAGGACTGAAACATCCAGTGAACTGAATCTAATCATGACCACCACCACGAAGAAGTAAAGGCAGGTTATAGTTGTAAGGACTCCCTTCTGAGGGGTGCAGAGGGCCCAATATGCAGGGCAGACCCTCCTCTCAGAGAAGTCTGCTGCCTCCTGGGGGCCCGTGTTAAGGACTTGACAAGGAAACTCCCCAGCCTGGTACGGCCCTCTGACTATTACCCACTGCTGCTCCTCCATGTGGGTGGGGATGAAGCAGGGACACGTAGTACAAAAGGGATCAAAAAGGACTTCAGGGTCTTGGGACGGTCACTGAAGGATTCAGGAGCGCAGGTAATATTCTTCTCCCTCCTTCCAGTGGAGGGCAGCAACGTTGGGAGGAACAGGCGGACACAGTCCATAAACACATGGCTCTGTGGCTGGTGTCAATGCCACAACTTTGGATTCTTTAACAATAGGACGGCCTATATGGCACCAGACTTGATGAACTCTGATAGGATTCACCTCTCTCAGAGGGAAGAGGATCTTTGCCCAGGAACTAGTGGGGCTCATCGACAGAGCTTTAAACTAGGCTCGAAGGGGGAGGAGGATAACATCAGGCTTGCCAGTGACATGGTGTGGGATGATGTGCCCAGGTTGGAGGGACAGGGTGCTGGTAAAGGCCCTCAGCCTGTTGTTCAGAGACGTGCTGGACACACTGCAGCACACTCGAAGCCTAAAGGAGATGAGCCAGGGGCTCCAGACGCAACAGGAGCCAACGGGGAAACACTGGGAAGATACATCAAAAGAATTCCAGCCTCTCCAGCCAGTAAGTCAGCCTCATCAGGGACACAAATGAAATGCCTCTACGTGAATGCATGAAGCGTGTGGAAGAACAAGAGGAGTGGGAGATGTTGCACACCTGCAAGGCTATGTCATTATTGTCATTACAGAGATGTGGTGGGATAGCTCCTGTGACTGGAGTGTTGGAATGGGTACAGGCTCTTTAAGAAGGACAGGCAGGGCAGATGAGGCGGGGGGGTCACCCTCTATGTAAATGACCATCCGGAGTGCATGGAGCTCCACCTGGGGATGGACAAGGAGCCAACCGAGAGCCTATGGGTCAGTATTACAGGGAGTGCTGGGGCAGAGGACATCATAGCGGGGGTCTGCTACAGGCCACCTGACCAGGGAGACCGAGCAGATGAAGCCCTCTATAGGCAGATAGGAGCAGCCTCACGTTCACAAGCCCTGGTCATTATGGGGGACTTCAACCACCCCGACATCTGTTGGAGGGACAACACAGCAAAACACAAGCAATCCAGGAAGTTGCTGGAATGTGTTGATGACAACTTTCTCCTCCAAGTAATAGAGGGGGCCATGAGGAGAGGTGCCATGCTCGACCTTGCTGTCACCAGTAAGGAGGATCTGGTAGGGGATGTGAAGCTCAAGGGCAGCCTTGGCTGCAATGACCACAAAATGGTGGAGATCAAAATCCTCAGGGCAGTGAGGAGGGCACACAGCAAGCTCACTACCGTGGACTTCAGGAGAGCAGACTTAGGCAGACTTCAGGGATCTTCTTGGTAGAATACCATGGGACAAAGTCCTGGAGGGAAGAGGGGCCCAAGAAAGCTGGCTAATATTCAAGGGTTACCTCCTCCCAGCTCAGGAGCAATGCATCCTAACAGAGAGGAAGTCAGGCAAAAACACCAGGAGGCCTGCATGGATGAACAAGGAGCTCCTGGGCAAAGTCAAACAAAAAGGAAGCCTTTTCCTTTTCCACCCACAAAGGGTGGAATCAGGGACAGGTGGCCTGGGAGGAGTACAGAGAAACTGTTCAATCAGCCAGGGATCATGTTAGGAAAGCCAAAGCCCTGATAGAATTAAATCTGGCCAGGATTGTTAAGGACAACAAGAAAAGTTTCTATAGGTATGTTAGCTGCCCAGCTATAAGGGAAAATGCGGGTCCTCTCCAGAATGAAACAGGTGACCTGGTTGCCCAGGATATGGAGAATTCTGAGGTACTCAGTGACTTCTTTGCATCAGTCTTCACTGGCAAGTGCTTTAGCCACACTGCCCAGGTCACAGAAGGCAAAGGCAGGGACTGGGAGAATGAAGAACTGCCCACTGTAGCAGAAGATCAGGTTCGAGTATATCTAAGGAACCTGAAGGTGCACAAATGAGTGGGACCTGATGAGATGCATCTGTAGGTCTTGAGGGAACTGGAGGATGAAGTGGCTAAGCCATTCTCCCTCATATTTGAGAACTCCTGGCAGTCTGGCGAAGTTCCCACTGACTGGAAAAGGGGAAACAGAACCCCCATTTTTAAGAAGGGAAAAAAGGAAGGCCCAGGGAACTACTGTCCGGTCAGTCTCACCTACATGCCTGGCAAGATTATGGAGCAGACCCTCCTGGAGACTATACTCAGGAACATGAAAAATAAGAAGGTGACTGGTAACAGCCAACATGGCTTCACTATGGGCAAAGTCAGAGTGCCTGAGCAGTTTGGTGGCCTTCTACGATGGGATTACAGTGTTGGTGGACAAGGGAAGGGCAACTGATGTCATCTGCCTGGACTTGTGCAAGTCATTTGATGCTGTCCCTCAGCATCTCTAAATTAGAAAGACATAGATTCGATGGATGGACCACTCGGTGGATAAGGAATTGGCTGGATAGTCTCACTCAAAGAGTTGTGATCAATGGCTCAATGTCCAAGTGGAGAACAGTGATGAGTGGCATTCCTCAGGGGTTGGTATTGGGAACTGGCACTGTTTAACATCTTTGTGAGTGGACAGTGGGATCGAGTGCACCCTCAGAAAGTTTACTGACAACACCAAACTGTGTGGTGTGATTGACATGCTGGAGGGAAGGCATACCATCCAGAGGGACCTTGACAGGCTGGAGAGGTGGGCCCATGCGAACCACGTGAAGTTCAATGAGGCCAAGTGCAAGGTCGTGCACATGAGTCAGGGCAATCCCGAGCGCAAGTACAGGCTGGGTGGAGAATAGATTGAAAGCAGCCCTGAGGAGAAGGACTTGGGGGTATTGTTTGATGACAAGCNCTGGAGAAGAGAAGGCTCTGGGGAGATCTAATGGCAGCCTTCCAGTACCTAAAGGGGTCTACAGGAAAGCTGGAGAGGGACTGTTTATCAGGGAGTGTAGTGATAGGACAAGGGTCAATGGGTCTAAGCTGAAGGAGGGTCAATTTAGATTAGATGTTAGAAAGAAATTCTTTACTGTTAGAGTGGTGAGGCACTGGAACAGGTTGCCCAGAGAGATTGTGGAGGCCACACGCCTGGAAGTGTTTAAGGCCAGGTTGGATGAGGCTTTGGGAACATGGTCTAGTGGAGGGTGTCCCTGTCTGTAGCAGAGGGGTTGGAACTAGATGATGTTTGAGGTCCCTTCCAACCCAAAGCATTCTATGATTCTGTGATTCTATGATAATGGAGCTTAGGCACAAGGGCAGCTCTCCTCTTTAACATTTAGGCGTTCACCAGACAAGTTTAACTATGGCCTTGTTCTGAGCATGAACTAAAGTGATAAAAAGCTTGTCTGTACATGCAAGAGTAACAGTCAGACAACCCAAGTAGTACCTTGCCCCAATATTCCCATCAGAGGAGACTGACCAGCCTATCAAAGGCTCACCTTCACAAGCCCAGAGGAGCAGAGAAGCAGAACAGCGGGTTGAGAACAATGCTTCCAGGAACAGACATACTGTTCAGCTGGAGTAGGTCCTCAGATCAGGCACACATGTATGCATGGTGCCACCAGCTGGAGTGAGTGCAAGTGTGCAATGGCCAGCAAACATCAGATTGGATCAGCCAGTGGGCAGGGAAAGTATGTTGGGAGCCAGAGGATATGTGTGTATTTGTGAGACCACAGTAGCAGGTCCTGTCCAGCTCTGTGTGTGAGCATGTCAGCTACAGGGCAGACAGGGTCACACTCAGCTGCTGGAGGCCCCCATACTGTACATGGGTACCCATGGATGGCACTGGCAGACCCCACCCCACCCAGCCAAGGTAGCAGGGGCTGTTGGTGCTGTCCACGCCAACGTGCAAAGTGTCACCACATACTCTCTATGGGATGAGAAAGCAAAGTACATATCGCCTTGACAACAGAAGTGCTATAGTAGTTGAAGAGATGACTGATGTCAATAAATATGAGACCATCAACTACAAACTATCTCATTTTAATTTTAAGAACTTGATGGCTTTGAAATAATTTCAGTGTTTTGTCCTTATTATAGGGTTGGGGGGTTGGTACAGCTGGCAATATTCATTAGTTATTACAAAAACACAGTCTGATGATAATAAACAACTTTGAGATCTGAACCTACAATAGCTATTTTATAGATCCATCGAACCTTGAAATACATTGGGGCATTAGTAATGCCTCTTATTTGTGGCATTGGTAATGCCTCTTTGTTGGGATTCTCTCAAGGGTTGGTCTCAGGTTGAAGATCTTTCCTCGATATAGACATTTAAAAGGTCTCTTTTCTTCATTCAGTCACCACAAAACTTAAAGGAACTTATCATCTTTGAGACAACCCCCAGTGAAGTTTGGTTGTAATTGCCTAATGAGCACAGCAGTTATCAGAGATGCCGAGGCAAATAACATACAGTCCCTGTCCAGAAGGCTAAAAAGGCTCTGTTAACCTGTTTGTACGGTATTGAGAGTATCCTCTTAATTATTCATCCAGATACTGAAAGCAGCCTCAGCTAAGTGACTGCAGGTGATGAAGTGCTGCAAGAAAATTGTGGGACAATTCAGTAGCTAGGGATAACATGAGAAGACACTGAAAAGTTGATCTCTATGGCCTTATGACTAGATCTTTCATATGCTGGTGTCATAGGTTCTCAGTAAAGCAGTTATGAAGAAGGAAGGTCTTCACAGAAGAGATAAAATGTATATGTAAACTGTAGAACAGGTGTTTTGCTTAATCTTGCAAAAACCAGGCACTTTTTTTACGAATTGTCCACATTTAAGACTTCTTCAGGAAACCCTAGAGTAATCTGCTGTGGTTTTATGACCTTTCATACTGCCCAGCTATCTGCCCAGTCCCATAAATGTCTGAACTTCAGAGGCAGTTCTCCAGCAGTTGTTATTTTGAGACTGGCATTTTAAAACAGAGAACAATATCTCCTCTTTCTCCAGCTTGGCTGTTGTGGGGTCAAACTCACAAATTTTCATGGACTTAAAGGTAGAACTCAGAAGTCTAGGGTGTATAAAACTCCACCAAGATTGAGGAATCCTGGCTTTGCATTCTCTTTCCCTCAGCAGTTAATACATTGGTAAATTATATAAAATGCAAACATAAACTTCAATCTGTGATGTTTATCTTCACTATATCACAATCTATCTAGACATCTTAATTATCAGATACCTCCTGAAGCTCTTGTTTACCTACTCATCATCTATATCCTTTATATTTTTGATTTCTAGCTGTTTTGTTGACCATTTTGACAAGACTAGGAGGCATCTTTACTCTGGGTAGCCTGGGATTCTGATGTCTTTGCTATAGTGCTCTCTGCTTAGGTGAGGTTATGGGGACACCTGCTATCCTGCTTGAAACTGCAGTGTGCTGAAATGAAGTCATAGGAGTCCTTCTTTATTGAAAGTAGGTCTGTCATCACTTAGTAGCAGGTGAATTTTGATTCTATTTTATTAATATATATGTTTGCAGTTAATTGAAACTGCACTTTGTATTTATACACAAGCGAGCTTTACAAAATTGCTCTTTTATGAGGTCAGTGAAATAAATTTCTCATCCATGTACCTCATTCCATGAACTAAGGAATCATGCTTTTTGGATTATTGAAGCTAAAGTCACTACAGAAAAATATAATCTTGCCCCAAAAGCAAGTATTTTGATTAAGGCTTCAAAGCATGAAATTTAAAAGACAGTAGGTTTTGTTTTGATAGTATGGCATGATCCTTCTTTTAAAATGTGATCAGTCCAAAAATTTCAAGGTGATTTCGTAGTTGAAAATAGATAATCTTAAAATAAGTGTTCCTTCTTTTAGACTGTAGATAAGACAAATACCTTTTACATGCTGTTGTGATCCTGTATCTGCAAAGAAAGGGCCTCTTTTCTATTTTCATTATTTTACCCTTCAAATTATCAAGATATTTGCATTTTTGAGGTGCTTATGCAACTCAGTAAACTATAATATATATATATAAAATTACCATATCTCAGAAAGATGCAGCATCTAGAAATTATCGCTGCTTCTTGTGAACTTAAGCATAGTATAGCAGATGAGAAGCTCAAACAAGGCTTATCCACTATGATGCTAATAAAGGGGTGAGTCCTGTTCCCCCTTCTATTCAGTCTTGTAAAATAGAATGATTTCCCAGAAAAGGGAATAACAGTGGGTGCAATGCTCCACCAGCTTAAATTATATTATGCAATGCTTGTGGGGTTTTATTACTATACAATTATATTACATTTTAAATATGAATAAGTAAACTGCAATATATAGGAATATATTGAGCAGTGACGGATTTTTAATTTCAGAAAAAATCCATATTTTCTTACTGACAAGCTTATTTTATTTTTCTAAATATGCAAGAGTCAACTTTTGAGAGAAATGCATTTCTAATGTCCTGATAGAAAAATCTAGATCAAATAAATTAATTTATATACTTTTATTAATAGCTTTTAGGATTAGATTTTATCTTTTTAAACTATTCAGTTTTAATATGCATATTACCTAAAAAAACCAAAGTATGTTTCTTCTTTGACTTTAAATGATTATCTCCTCTTTGTTATTCTTTCCACCAAAAAACTTACTGCTAACACAAAGTCCTCTACTGAAAGTCACAGACCAAAGTCACTTCCCCTTGAAAATAAAGGCTTAGTATCCTTCATATATTCACATTTCAAATGAAAAGAAATAATTTCCTTTTATTGCTGCTGATTAGATTCCTAGATGTACCTATTGAAAATATATGCAAAGATATTAAAAAAAAATATTGAAGCAACAGGTCTTTTTAAAAGTATCTTAATACTTTAGGGGTTGATCTTAGTGATCTGCTGCCTGAAAAATTAATTTAAGTTTATATAAACATCGTCATAACCCATAGTCTCACCTATTGTCTCCCAGGGAGCTTTGGAATTATTCTGTGTTCAGCTACACACATTTTCTTTTAATCAGAAATCTACTCTACCAACAGCAGTGGAAATGGAATATCTTTTTCTCCACAATGGTCTTTGGTAAAAAGCCCCTAAAGATGTGAAAACAAAACAAAAAAAATTGTTTTGATTGGGGTTCTGATGCACTCCATGATACAACACCTGTTGGAGAATTACCTTTCAAATATACTAGGCAAGTCTCATAAGCTAATAATCTGCAGACACGTCAACAGAAAATGGACAAGCCTGTTCATACCTCCTTTGGTTCTCGCTTGTCTCAGCTAGCCAGACAGGGTGAAAATGCTATATTACTTGATCTTTTTCTTCTCAAAAAAACCCCCAAAACCCCAAACCAAAACAAAAAACACAAGGAAGTGTGCAAACATGAAGGCCCATTGCGTAGTTGTACATCAGCAAGTAGTATGACACAGTAGCAGTAGGCCTGTAGAGCAAAGAGACTGGCCCTGTGCATCTGATGTGCACACGACGTGTCACTTGGGGGTTTGCTTCATCCTGCTCCTGGTCTGCTCCTGTATGCCCGTTCATAACAGGAATATTCTCTATGCAAATATCTTATCCTGAAAGGAGCAAGTAATAAAACATACCTCTGGCGTCTCAGCTTGCATAAATGTAATGTGTGATGAGCTGAATTTTTTAACTTTAGCAAAGTTAGACATATTTTTACAGGTAAAAAAGTAATCTCGTATATATGATTTTGGTCAACTTTGGCCATCACCATTAAAGCCCACAAGCTTCCTATTGTTCTGGAAGTGCAGAATCTGAGGGCTTGGTTTGGCTTGTTTTGTGCCAAAGTCCATTTACTAACGCTGAAATTTTAACACAGCTGATACATGTTTTTCTTCAATTTAGCTGTCAGAAGTAAAAAGGACAAGAGGCAATGGACACAAACTGGAACACTGGAGGTTCCTTCTGAACATCATGAAACATTTCTACTGTGAGGGTGACTGAGAACTGGCACAGGTTGCCCAGGGAGGTTGTGTATTCTCCCTCTCTACAGATACTCAAAAACCATCAAGACATGGTCCTGGGCAGCTGGCTGTAGGTGGCCCTGCTTGAGCAGACTTGATGACCTCCAGAGGTCCCTTCCAACCTCAACTGTTCTGTGATTTCATGAAGTGTTTTGGCTGAAATCTAACCAAGAAAAAATCAGCCTAAGTCTGGCACAAGGCAAATAAACTTGAGTCTTATTTGTTAAAACCTAAACAATCAGATCAGTGAGAAAAGGAGAACAAGTGAAAACACAGGACAAGTGTAATAACAGGTAGTGTAAGTAGGCTTTTCAATAATCTACAACAATTTTGCTTCTGAAGTTAGACAAAGGGAGAAGAAAGGGGCAATTCATTTTAGCTCCCACTGAGATGGGTAACAGCTTTTGCTGCTGCCCCCAGTGGTAGAAGGCTCTATTAATAAAAATATCTATGTAAATAAAAATATACAGAATTTCTTACACTGTGACGTTGACTCTGAATTTTCTCCTATGCTCACTGATAAAATAATATTTCTGTAGGACATAGGAGTGGAAGACTTTATTGTGCATTTCAGTGCAACCCTTCAAATCTTCCTTGGTCACAAGGCTTCAGCAGTATCTTTTAAGTAACAGCTATATGCCCCTATCCAGACTGTTGCACAGGGATATCTATCGAGGTCAGCAGCCTTCTACACTTGGTGGCAAAGAAGCTGTACTGCCTATAGGAGGTAATTTCCTATACGACTGATTGAGTTGCTGGAGTACACAATATTGCCAGCTCACACATTTATGTCATGATACTCGGCATTTTTTTTACTTCTCAATGAACAGCAACGGTTCAGAGACATGCGCAACCATCAACAGTTCTGAGCTTATTTTTAAAACTCTTGTGCCCCCATGATTATAAGAAATGCAGGTGCACATTGGAAAAGAGAATAAAAATATCAATGTATACAAACCTGCTATCAGGGTAAAATTGTTCAAGACATTTTGTAGGTGTCATCTCCTTTCCCTTATTAATTCAAGGATCAAATTCAGAGTACAGTTTTTCCTGCTTTATCATACATGGATGCTATGTAGCTCCTTTCCACAGGGGAAAATTGGGGAGAAGATGTCATTTTTTTCAGTGCATTTAATGTAATATTTCTTTTTTACATTCATGTCAGAATTCTGGAAGGCCAACCTAAAATTGTTTAGCGTGTGGGTGTTGCAGTATTGGATACCTATTTACTAAACTATCACTTTTATAGTGATAGCTAACTGAAGAGTGGCTCATTTAGGTCTCAGACTGCTGAGGGGCTACAGTAAGCAGGCTGAAGGTGAACACATTTTTATAGTGGCAACCCTAAGCAATGTGAGTCACAAATTTATCCTGGGGAAGGTGAACCAAGTGGGCTATGAGCCATAGGGCTTTTAGCCAATTTCTGTTCCTTTGACATGCTACTGGCACAACTTATTTTTCCAAATCAGCATTATGGCATTTTTCTATGTCCATTATTCATTGCCAGCTGCAGAAAACTGAAGACAAGTTGCTGTGCTGCGAAGTGCTGTCCAGGAGTTCTGCCAGAGCTCGGGGGTTGCTCTGCCAATGCTAAATGGCATGGATTTAAACTGGCTCTGCTAGTAAGTAGTCATTTAGAAAGCTATAGACACAGTAATGTAAAACCTTTTCATCACAGTCCATCAGCTTCTGGTGCTGTAGACAGATTACTGAATTTTGGTTCCTGTTAGTCTCCTAACTAATTTCTGCATCTCTCCTGATGAACTTGTGGAGGGCAAAGCTACACTGTCAGATAATCTAAAAAGAAATATGTGAATTTCATGAGATCCCCTGAAGGTCCCTGTTAATGAAAGAGCCAGTTCTGATCCATAGCTAGGAAAAAATACGGGAATTGGTTAATTATTGGACCCCAGCTAAAACAAAAAGGGCTTTGGGTAGGTATGAAAACAGACTAATGTTAGCCATTCACCTGTATAAGATTTTAAGTACCTATATATTAAGCATCTTAAGTGAGGGGTTGTTGTTTATTTTCTAGGGCTTTATGTGTTGTTATTTTTATTTTTTTCTAAAGGCATTGGTACAAATATGTCTTCCAAAAATATTTTATGGTGGAATATGACAACAGCTGCATACATTATAAATGATACTGGTGATTAATATGTCTTTATTTGGCAGTTCTCACATTAGGAAGGAACAAAGTTAGTTCTTGTAAGAACAACTATATATGGATGTGGATGTTTGGGAAGGAAAGACTGTTATGGAATGTGCCCTTCATATGGTAAAAATTTTTAGAAAATAATCGTACCATTGAAAAGTTTACATGCTTTTACATAGGTAAAAAAGATTAAACTACAAGGAGTTCTGTAGCTGTGGCAAATGTGCATATAATTCTCAGTTATTAAGAAAAAGTGAGATTACTTTTAGTAGCAGAAAAGTAGTAAGAGCTTTCCTCTCTTTTTTCACTTTGTAAAGAACAAGTTTTTAATACAGAAAGCCATTAATGTCCTAAAATAACAGGTAAGCGTTTTGAACACGGAGGTCATGATTAAAGATTCAGGTTGGCTCTGCATTTAGGTATGAGGGGTCACAAGCACCTGGAACACAATGAGGCTGTTCTAGTCCATTGGTCGGAATTTTTCTCTGTAATAAGCTGCTGAGTTTCATTCCCTGGTAGCACTCATTCAGATTTTCCATCTGCACACAAAAATCTGTCATTACTCCTCCTCCTCTCTCTACCACCAGTAAAAGACATTACTGGCTTAAGTAATAAATGTGTTCTGAAGATGGTAATCACATCAGCTTTATACCATCATTCATTTTCACTGTGCTTGCACTTACTTCAGGCTATTTAGAGAGCATTTTAGGAAAAAACAACTTAAAATCTGGGAAAAAATGTTTCTAGACAAGTGATAACACACAAAAAAAAAAGAATCCATTATTACTTATTAGGAATATAATGTAACATAAAGTACTGTGAAGAAAGTTCTATAGCAAGTATTTGGAGAATTCAATAATCCTTTGTATAGAAGAAGGAAGCAATTCTATGTCTTAGTCCATCATCCACAATCCTCACCATCATGTTTATGACTAATTGTTCACAAACTACGTGCTTCCACATAAGACTGAAAGTTTAATGAAACAATGGCTTCCACATTGCAAGATCACAGTTCGGTTTTTCATAAATATTCATCTTCTGTGATACATATATCATCCGTAATTATATTCTATAGTATATTATGCCTTTTACAGAATATGTGATAGATGGATAGATACTTTGCTTTAGTCTATGGTTACGCAATTTTAACTGGGTGTGTCCAAAGCAATGTGGGGTTCCTATCACTTATGCATACCCACACATAGCTATGATAATTCTCACTGTATGTACACCTATTTTTTTCCAGTCTATCCCTAAATCTTAGGCATATGCAAAACAAATATCAGCTGAAATGAGACTTCAGCGATATGTACCCTCACGTGCAGGTTGCTCTAAGACTCTTCATACTAACAGGTATATTCCAGTATAATTTATGTTTGGTAAAAAGATAAGCAGATAAACACTGCAAAATTAATCTGATTGCATGTTCATGAATTCACACATACCTTGTGTATACTTGTGGGAATAAACAGTGCATTCCTGCACAGTGCTGAGTGTTTTCTAGTCCCATTGTACTGCTGGAAGATGTGTGATAGCTAAATATCTGTTTGATTATGTTGTAATTCTATCTTAGGTGGCCACAGAAAAGTGGGTTAGTCAGGTTTGTTTTCTGCAGGTGTTTTAACTTCAGGAGCAGAATAAGACCTAAATATATTCCTGCATGTGGTTTGCTTCCTTCTCCTCTGGCAACTAGTGTTTTATTGTTTGTTGATATTACCAATATTCTCAAATTAGCATAAACTGCAATAATGAGGACCTTTTTCTAGTCAGAAAGCAATTTCTGTGTAGAATCTAACATTCATGATTGGTAGAGTTAAATTGTGACTCATATTGTGGGGTGATTAGTGGTTCTTTTTCTAGAGTTTTATGTATATCATTGCTTTGAACTGTTCTATTTTTTATAGTAAAATAACAATGTGTGCCATAAGTAAAAATTTAATCTACTGTATACATGCACACTGATTCATCAAGGTGCTTAGACTAGACTTAGGTTTTGAAAGAAAAGTTGCCAGCACAAATAACAGAAGCAAAAATTTTTGTGACTCATAGGCTTTCCACTTGTTGGAGTGGAAACAGCAGGAACAGGAATCCGGCTGAACACTGCCAGATGACCCTAGCAGCATCGCTACCCCCGCCCAGGCCAGGCAGAGCATCCTCCTCACTCGATGCCATGAGCACCCAGCTCGTGGGGTGACAGCGCAGGGGCAGCACACAAGGAAGCACCTCGGGTGTGCGGCTGTGGACCTGGAAGGATTTGTCACTGGCATGTGGGTCAGAGGGGTGGCGAGCAGCAGGGGCACACCTGAATCTGGAGCGACCACCTCACCACAGAGGGTGTGCAACCCGCGGTGCCACGAGAAGGGACATTTGCTGGTAGCACACACTGCTGTGGGGTGGAGCCGGGGGTGTGTGTGTGAGGGCTAGGTGAGTGTTTGTAGGATTTGAGATTAGTTATAGATGGGTGTTCACAAATGCTCGGGTGTTTATTAAGTTTTGGCAACTCTCTGGTATTATAGTTCATCTGGTGCATTGCTGCTATGGGTCCTGAATGGATAGTTCACTGATTGCTGTATAATGATGTGGTTTTAACAAATAGCTAAACTACTTGTACGCTGATTTGGTTCAAGCTGTATGAATTGAGTAGCTTTTCCTCATGACAACATACAGCAGATGTTGTGATGCTCTGTTTCAACTGTAGAATAACGTAATTGAAATATGAGCTCTCATTTCTCAGAAGTCAAGTGAGAACTTACCCAGAATAATAAATTCATGGCAATTGGGTGTGATTTGGTGTTTAAATAATATGCTATTTGAGTAAAATTATATATGGGTTTCAATGTAGAGGTTTTACAGGTTATGTTCGCTAGAGTTGAGAGAAGAGGGACAAGAGTGAGGGCGACAATACCAGAGTATATGATAAAACCAAACCTAACTAGATTTGCAGAAATACTGTGTTGCTATTCAACCAGTATGTCTACATGTTCTTTTCAGAACGCATAACTCTTTAGATAATTGCTGTAATAAATAAAACTCAGTAGATAATCCTGTAATCACTATCTTCACCTTTTCAAGGAAATAACAGAACTACAAAAAGTACATCTGACTGAAATACTAAAACTGGCTGTTTACTTAATTTTCTAAGGTATTAACTTTTAGATGGACGAATGGAATGCTTGAAGAGCTTTTCCATTTCCTTTCAGCACATATTTCTATTTGATTTCACAATAAAAGGGATGTTTTTTTACATTGGAAGACATAGACCTTAACCTTGGAATAAACCCTGCAATTTTAATAATTAAAATAGGAATATTTAAAGAGAAAGTTCCTCTGTGGAATTCTGAAAATTAGTGTCCAGATCCCATTTATATTAAAGATTTCCTCTGTGACACTGGATTGATCATTCAATCACTTCATCTCAGTTCCTCAGCTGGAAATATAACACACCTGGTTAATCTTTTCAGTACAAATTTCTGGTGTGATGAAACTGAACTTCTAACACCAGAAAGATTTCCATTGGAAGATATGTAGTAGCTAACAGAATGATGTTGCGGTTTAGATCTTTCCATCCAAGTTTCTACTCTACCTAATTCTGAATTCATATTACTATTATTATTATTATTCATAGTATAATCAACAGCTCATGAACATAACTCAGCCTTCCAATAATCAAGGTCAGTACTTTTGCTACGGGGTTCCACAAGCAGCCTTGGGAGCTCAGCACATTATGAAATGCCAAAACATTTAATAAAACAACATTTCAGCCATCCGCCATGTTCTTGCAGCAAATATTGTCCCCTACTGGAATTACTGTCTCTTACTATGTCCACTTACAAGCGAAATGGAGGTTAATTTTTTTTTGCTGGGCTCTGTTGACATCCCATGATACAAATCATTAAAACAAACAAAAAAAACCCCCCAAAAAATAACAACAAAAAAGCTTGCTTTAAGATTTGAAAGAAACATTTTTAATATATCCTGGTTGCAACAATATGCGCTGTTTAATGCCTTAAATGCAGAGTAGAACTCTGAATTGCAAGTGATGGGACAGCATATTGCCTTTCGGAAGTATACAACTTCTTTGTACAGGGTTCTTAAACAAGTTAAAGACTACCACTAAATAAAGAAAGGTTCAGAGTAAGTACAGGGGATACATAATAAACCATTTTAACCACACTCTTCACTGCTACAAATACAATAAAGCCTAATTTTACATCCCACTGTTTCTAGATACTATTCTTACAATCCTAACATAGTGAACACCTTCTAATCAAAGAGGTATTGAAAACTTTTTCTCAAAAGCTTATGCAAAGAGCACACAGGGTCTGTTTCATTTCTGTGTTCCCTCCTGATTTCTTATTTTCCAATAAATTAAAGAAAATTATCTTTAACCTATAATTTGTTAACATAAAAATATTATTTTTCTGTTCTAGAATTAGATTGAAATTGTTTCAGTAATTTGACCTCCATCCCCAAAGTTATAAGCAGTAGCAGAGCATCCATGCAATCAGTCATGTGTCTGTCTTTCTTTAGTAGTAGAGGGGAACTATGTTTGTTTGGTTTTACAATACTGTAACAGTTTTAGCTTCCTAGCCAATCTTTTTTCCCCAAAAGTTTCCTTTTGAATTTTGTGTGGAATCTGAACAATAAAGACTCTCTTCTGTTTTCTTTCATTATAACTAGCACACAGTTACATTTTCACAAGGTATCATGAAACATGTGGTTTTACACACCACGCAAAGTGGATGCATTTTGTTCTGAGTTCTGGAGTTCCTAAATGCCCTGTGAAGGAGGTGTGCCAGTTTAGCATCCATTCCAGAAGAAGTCACCATGAATCAATCACCATCGATTCCAAACAATGTTCCAGACCCTCCTCAATATCACAGTCTTACAGAAGATCCTGAAATGCTGTCACAGCCAGCTGAAAGTCATTACACATGTTGTATACTGGTGCAAGGGACTATGGCTATTTTTCATTATGATCCTAATGAGAAAGGCACTCAGACTCCATAAGATATTGATTAAAATACCATTTATTGGAGCTAACGTTAGAAGGAGAAAGAGGATGGATAATCTTATGTCTTTTCCAGTGATGCCCAGGCTGGGCAGCATCAGGTGGATCTCTAATCAGAAAACAGCATCCAGTGAAGAGCCCATCTGTGGAGAGGTTGCTCAGCATGTTTGTCTTTTGAGCAATTATAATGGTTTTTTACTTAAGACAATTCTAATCACCCTTTCTACTGTCAAACAAATGGAACTTCACATGAGAGCATGCTTCTTCCCTTTAAGCTATGGACAAGGACATGCAGGAAGTGTAATCTCCAGCATACTATGGCAGATGCCTGTAGGGTCCTTTGCTAGGATCAGCCTGCTGTTTGTCCCGTAGCCAGGTGACGTGCACAGCACAGCACGCTCCTGAAGACCAAGCTTTATGTGCAGCACAGCAGAGCACAGCACAGGCCTGCAGCTACTCGGGTTAACTGCTATGTGGATCACTAATTCCTCTATGGACAACGGTCTTTTGCTAGCATCACTACAAAATTGTCCTCCGGTTAAGCATTTTACACATGTTCATGTCTTGCTTGTTAGAGTTAGGGGTTATACAAGGTATAATATTCTGTGTTGCAACAAAACTATTTGGTCTTGAAAGTCTTTGGGACAAAGTTATTTTGTAAAGTACTGTCATGATTTAATTTTTATATGTGGTGAATAATGCCTGCTATTTTATTTTATTTATGACAACATATAGTTGTCATAAGCATATTTTGTGTACAAAATAGTGCATACCCAACTACACCTTGATGAGTGAGAGCAGAAGAGAAACATCAAAGTATCATTATTGCTCATTTTACTCCAAATTGGCTCCTATTGATGGCAATAGAGTACTGATCATCATTTGTTACAGAAAAGCAGTAGTTGATCTTTGCACATTTAGGTAGCTCTCACCTTGATAGCTGTTTTCTTTTGTTTTACTTTACTTTTTCTCTCTTCTGTCCTTCAAACAGCCATAGTTCAATTTACCTTTTCTTTCATTACTCTCACGCCCTTCTAGGTGACTTTATACCACCTTGATCTCTGTTCTTTTGCCATTAGTGTCTTTTTATTTCTGTCTATATTCCACTGTTCCTTTCTCCATAATCATATCTTTCTCTGCTGCAAGTTGTCAAGTATACTGGCACATGTTAACAGATTCTGAGGTGATGCAATGGACAGATAAATGCCTTTATTTCACAAAGTTCTGCTTGAGAAGTTCTGTGGTACCAAACTTGAGAGTTAGGTGGTACCATGGAGCTGATAAATTGCATGGTTGGTACATAAGCCAAGTAATATTTCATTTGCTGTTAAAATCATGTCCTTTGAATGAGCTTTGCTCATTATAATCTCATTATAATACCAAAACACACCTCCATTCTAAAAGCTGCCCGCCTCCAAGGTATGACCACCCCTCACTGGGCATGCGCTCTGCATTTCTTTAAGTCTATAGCTTTAAAAGCAAAGCAAGAAAGTTTTACACCAGTCATAACGAAGTAACTATGTGATGTAATTGTAACTTTGCATGTTTTGAGAATATAAATATGTGTATATTTGTAGGCTAGGTGGGCATGTGAGGAGGAGAGATCCCCAGCGCTGAATAAACCAATGTTGGCTTTCTAAACTGCATTTCTGTTTGGAAAGTTTTTATTGCCATTTGAGCTGTAACAATTGGGCTTTATATATGCAAAACTTTAACTACTATGAAGATACCTTTATAGCTGACCTGGAAAGAATTCATGAACAAAAGGAATTAGATTCCATCTCTAATGGCAGAAACAGCAGTAAACAAAGAAATTCCACTCATTGATCATTTCCCCCTCAATTTCATACTTTAGATATATATTCAAAATGAAGTAATTTGAATGGACTCAGAATAGTGGTCCCATATATAATAAAATTCATATAATTAGATTACAATTAATCTACATGCTTTACTCTCTTTGATATCCAGCATCGAAGTTAAGAGATACTCATGATTCTGTAGCTCAGAAGTTGCAGATAGTTTTTCATAGTTCCATAGCTAAGGATGTCACGGGTAGTTTTGCAAATAGTTGCTAGGTACTGCTAAAGATGGCTATTGTACAGTTCTACCATTATGTTAGTTAATATTCCCCCAAACAATGTATCAATTAAGAAGTGATTGTCAAGACGCATAGAAGCATAACCGATAAATCGTTAGTCTGATCAACAGACCCTGAAGAACCATTTGGAAGTGCCAGAAATATTGAGAAACTAGGGGAAAGGTAATTTGGGCCAGGGTCCCCACAACCACCGACCCATGAGTCGCCTACCCAAATTATCCCACCTACTCAAAAGATAAAGACGGAGAAAAGAACTGAGCAATTGTTCCAGTTTGCATACTTAGCAAAGAAATGTGAACCAATCATTGTAACTGGCAGTGTACTAATTTGCAATATTTGTGTATAAATATGACAATAAAACCGGTGTTAGGTGTGTTTGATTTGTGTAAATCCACCGAGCATCCAGGCCTGAATAAAAACCAATATGTGTGTGAGAGAATTGGCTTATTGCACACCGAGCAGCAGATCCACTTTTTGGGCAACACCTTTGTTTGCCAAAATACTCTATAATATTAAAAGTTGCAATCATTACCATTTCATTCTAAAGTTGGACTCACTTTACATTGGGATACCTGATTTCAGACTTTGACTCTGGCTTGATTGTCCTACAAAGAATCCAGAAAAACCCAAGAACTACCTTTGTGTACTGCAAGTACACAAATAAGTAAGAATAATAAATTGCCATGCAATGTGCTACTTACAGATTTCCCTCAAGAAAAACTGTACTCAAGTAGCATAGTTTCTTATTTTTAGCCCACGACAGAAACAAAGTTACCTACTTTTATTATATACGCTGAACAATTGTGTTTCTTTTAAGGAGAACTCTTCTCCTGGCTTTCAGAATAGCTAAGTTCCTGCCAAAGAAAGACAAGACAGAAAACACCTTAGAGAACCAGTGCAATGCAAAGGCGTTGTGACAAATCTGAGGCGTCACAATAATAGTTTCCCAGCAAGAACGCTCCTTTCCACCCCAGAATCCGGATGACAGACCTCATTCTTGAAAAAGGTGGAAACTAATTGTGTAAAGAAAAAATAGGTAGGAAAACTCTGAATTTCTTGCTTCCTCTCCTCAGTTAATGTGTCATTTTGCTCAGGGTATGCAAACAGCAGATCTTTGGCTCTGAAAAAAGCTGTAATTTCAATATTCACACAACAAAGAAAAGCACGCAAATGTAAAAGTGCCTTGCTAAGAGGTGAAGAATGCAATTATATGCTGCTTTGTCAGTAACTCCTAGGCACTCTTAAACTTAACAATTACTGCCTACTGTGACCTGGGCACTGTGGTCACAGCTGAGGTTTGTAAAGATATTTCAACAAAGAACTGTTAAGCAGTGCACTGAAATCAGCTACTTTGAAAGAAAACAGGAAAACCATGATGGATAAAACTCCACCCCAATTCTGAGTACTTGAATTGGGAAAAAAGATTTCAAAAACTTATTGAAGAATATTAAGATAAGCAAGTATGTTACAAGTATTTTTCTCAAACATTCTTCTCAGTCTACCAATGAAATATTTTTGCGAAATACAAAGTACAGACATGAGATGGTATCATTGTTTATAAAACAACTGCTTCAAGCAAATACATTTACAGTCTCATTTTTGCCTTTCAAAGTATGACCTAAAAATTCAGTTTGCAATGGGTAAGACTTGAGGAAGTGTAGTGAATTCAGCTGAAAAATATCTTATCCTAGGAAAATAACAATACTGATGGCCATTCAGAAATGTTTGCTAATTGAAGTAAAGGAATACTTTTAAGACTCCAGAGAAAAATAGTGGTTTTAGAATAATTCCTATCATTTAATTACAACTATAGTTAGCTCCTCAGTTGTCAGAGAACTTTATGTTTTCTTTGTTAAGGATTTTTTTCTTTTTTTAATTTTTACTTAATATATGGAAAACAAGCTGTACTCTGTAACAGAGTGGTTAAAAGTTTACTGAATATAACGAAAGTGCAGATAGTCAGACGAACATCTGAAAGAGTGTGTAACTTCTGCTTGCTTGGTTCTAAAGTTTCACTGAAACTGTAATTTTCAATACAGTATTCTGCTTATGAGGAAATTATAGCCAGATCTTCCTTACAGGCTATCTCTTAATCATTTTCTCTCTCTATGCATAATTAATCTATGATAGTATATAAAGAAGTAACATAAGGTATCTACAGACAAGGAGAAAACTGTCACTGTTTTTCAATGTCTTTGTCTCAGTCTTAAGGTAACTAGACTCACGAAATTTCATAGGAATTGCATAAATGCTGTCTAGTGTAGACTGTTGGGATTGCCTGTCAATCAAAGTACAGAGATACCAAAATGGTTAAGCTATCTGCTGCAGAGGAATCCATATGCCCTAGATATCTGAAACCTGAGAGAGAGAGAAATAAATAAATAAAGTTGAGATCTAAGACAATGTGTGTCTTAGAAAAGGAAAAGGAAAATTGACTGGATGGTTGCACTCGAAGAGTTGTGGTCAATGGCTCAATGTCCAAGTGGAGAACAGTGACGAGTGGTGTCCCTCAGGGGTCGGTACCGGGACCAGTGCTGTTTAACATCTTTGTGGGTGACATGGACAGTGGGATCAAGTGCACCCTCAGTAAGTTTGCCGATGACACCAAGCTGTGTGGTGGGTTGACACGCTGGAGGGAAGGGATGCCATCCAGAGGGACCTTGACAGGCTGGAGAGGTGGNGAGAGGAGAAGGCTCCGGGGAGATCTGATTGTGGCCTTCCAGTACCTAAAGGGGTCTACAGGAAAGCTGAAGAGGAACTGTTTATGAGGGAGTGTAGTGACAGGACAAGGCATAATGGGTTTAAGCGAAAAGAGGGTAGATTTAGATTGGATGTTAGGAAGAAATTCTTTACTGTTATAGTGGTGAGGCACTGGAACAGGTTTCCCAGAGGGGTTGTGGCTGCCCCTGGCTCCCTGGCAGTGTTCAAGGCCAGGTTGGATGGGGCTTTGGGAACATGGTCTAGTGGAGGGTGTCCCTGTCTGTAGCAGAGGGGTTGGAACTGAATGATCTTTGAGGTCCCTTCCAACCCAAACCGTTCTACAATTCTATGATTCTATGAAATTAACTGTTGAACTTTAAGCTATAACAGCAGAAAGCCCGGTGTGCCAGAAACTCATGACAGTTGGATAAAATCTGGTAAGATAATTGAGGAATATCTGTTTGGCCAGCCTGTATGATGCCAAGACCAGAGAACACCAACATAAGCGCAAGCTACATCAAGTCAAGTCTGGGCAATTTCTTTCAAAGAGTCAGGAAAAGACCCATCTGTGGATCTGGCTGGTGGCTGGAGAGAAGACCTTGCCAACACCATGTGCCTGAGGCAGAGAAGCTATATGTAGGGAAACTTGGCTGGATCAGCACACTCCAAATTGGTGTGACACCAATTATAGATGTTTGCTGTTATAAGTAATTTTATCAGATTAATATTAATTATTCAAATTGATGACTCAAAGCCTTATTTTTAAGGCATTTTTTAATGCCATAACACTTTTATCGCTGTCTTAATCCTACTGTGAGTCTTCTCTTTACTATCACAAAGAGAAGCTTTATATTTTATTATGGGTAAGCAAGGTGTTCATGACCTCTAGCATTAAAATGGGAGTCATGAGAAAAAAGATTTTTTATGATCATAAAGACTGTTTTGTTTCATATGTGTAGTAGGGGTTTTTTAATGCAGCCTTGAAGGCAAAGAGGAAAAGCAGTTCTGAAACCAGACATTGTAGTTTTGTCTAGCAAGGGATGCTGTTGATGACAAGTCCCAAATACTCAATTGATGCAGTTGTTAGAGAGAATTGATGGTTCTACAACATTTACACTTCTGAATACTTTGACTGTGACTTGTTCATGTGTGCTGACCAATGCTTGTAACCTTATGCTTGAAAATGGAAAATCCTTTTCAAAGTCAAGAGTCAAGTCACAGTGTCAGCAGAGCAGTCTAGTTTTATTGCTGAACAGTTTACTCAGCACTTTGTCAGTCTACCAGCTGTTACTAAGGCATTTTTACATCTCTCCTTAGCAGGCTTTTGAGACTTTCTTTGTCAATAAAAAATTGAATGAAAGCACGCAACACATAGATCAAGAAAAAACTGAAGTGTGCTGCATCCCCAGAAACAAGCTCAAGAAAACTTACGACTGGTTTACACAACTGCTGGCTATTCCCTGCTGCATTGAGATAAAAAGCAAAGATAAAGGTTAAATAACTCTCACTCTTTCACTTCCTACTTCCCTGACATACTGTGGATCACTGGAAAAACAGGATTAGTGAAGGACAGATTCTCCTCAAGCTTTGGACACTTGTCTGGTTGTGACTATGGACTTTTCAGCTTTCAGGGATAAAATATGTGGTACTGAAGTTAGCGATTATAGTTATTGCTGCTGCAAATGCCAGGATTTCAGGTCACACTCTTCCTCTGTGATCAGGACTCTTGGCTGACCCTGGCTGCCATCCCTGGGACCATCCTGCTCATCTGGGGCCCTGTTTGGTAAAGACCTTGCCCTACTCTAAGTATTCTTTAGATCCTCATCTGTCATGGTGCTAGGAAGATAGGAGAACATTGCAAAAGTCACAGAAGAGCTGCATAAAGTAATTTTGAAGAAAGCAATTACAATTCTAAATAAAAAGCAAATGAAGTTGATATCCATAATAAAACAAATAAGCAAACACCACCATCACCCCACATCCTTAAAAATATGAGTATGAAATTTATTACATGTGACCTACAGATAGAAAAAAAAATCGTTGCTGAAAAGATCACTGTAGTGGTTTAACCCCAGCCAGTAACTGAGCACCAGGCAGCTGCTTACTCAAACCTCGCCCCACCAAGGGGGTGGTGAGGAGAATGGGAAAAAAAAATGTGTGGGCTGGGATAGATAGTTTAATAGCATAACAAAGAGAATAACAACAGCAACAACAATAATAATAATAGCAATAACAATAATAACAACAATAAAAGTGATGCACAAATGCAATTGCTCACCACATGCAGAAGCAAAAAGAACCCGTTGCCCAGTCTGTTTCCAAGCAGCGATCCCACCTCCCGGCCAGCTCCCCCAGTTATGGGGCATTTCTTTTTATATAGGAATTTGAGTGACTCATGAAAAAAGGTGAAGGATCATAAGGGGCATAGTTTTTTATAGTTCTTTTTTTAAAACTTCAGACAAATTGCCAGGTTATACGACTCCTCAGAAATACTACCACTCAGCAAATACTCATCATAAGCCAGTGTCTCCATCACATCAGCAATGGGTAACTAACATGCAGGACACTGGTATTGCCTTCATTTTCCGGGCACTCATTCTAACACAAAAGGTATTGTATTATTATTATTATTTCATTGGGAAGTTCTCTTAAACAGAAATTTTAGATTACTGACTGACTGCTTGCTTTCTGGTTTTGTTCCACATCAGCAGTGCTCAGCACCTGGAGTCAGATTTTTCTGAAAAGTTCACATCAATGCATGGCTGCACATCCACAGCTGTCTTTTCTACTGGTAATGAAAATGGAGTTCAATTTTTAGATTCAAAAACTTTCCAAATTGGTCCATGGATTTGTTTTTGTTTCTTAGTTTGGTTTTTTGTTTGTTTGTTTGTTTGTTTGTTTTTGTTTTGTTTTGTTTTGTTTAAGGAAAAAAGCCTGTTAATTATATCAATGTGTTTGTAAGCATTTTGAATTGTAAAATAATTATTTAATTTTTTTGGTGTCTTGAATCCTCATTGTTGTATTATAAGTCTTTGAAGTACCATAAAAACTAGCTGTTATGCGTTACTATAGATTGAACCTATTCATCATTATGTTACTAGATTTGATTATGTCTGTAAAAACAAACAATAGTTTTATACAAAGATGGTTTTAAAAGCACAGAGCTTCATCCTACCGTGAAAGAATAAAATATGATGAGACATACTGCAATTCTACTAGCTACCTTATATTTCTGCAGTTTCATTTTTAGTGGAACTGCACTAAAAGTTCCTGATTTTAGCTTTACCAATTTTAACTGCTTTTCCTGAGCTTCAAGTCCTTTACAACTGTTGGGTGAATAGGTATGATTCTTCTTATATAGTTTTGCTTTTCTCAGATGCTGGAACGCATGACCTCTTCACTTCCTTCCTTCATGTGCTATCATTTCAAGCTACTGTGGTTTTTTTCTTCAATTTACAACTTCTCTCTACAGAAAATAAAAATTCATACCTGTTTTCCTTCTGTACAACAATCAATAGTCAACACATCACAAGTATACTACTCTAACCACATACACTAAACTAGAAGTTGTCAAAAATGCAGTGTGAAATCTGGTAACTTTTTCAAAGTAGACTTATAAATATTTTAAAGTTTGGTTCTAACATTTATTTAGTGAAAAAATACAGAATGTAAAGTATACAACATATTCAACAAATCTGTATTTTCTACAAACTTCTCTAAGACCATAACTTTAAAAGACAGATGCTTTTTATGTGCATCTATCTCTGCATGTATTTCATGAGAGCTCCATGCATTTTATAGCTTATAAAAGTAACTTCTCATCTGAAAATTATGTCTAATGTAGCCCATCTCAGAATTTTCCACATAACAATGACCTAGTGTAAAATTCTGTTCCATTGAATAGATACTATTGATATGTTAATTTGCATAACTTCAGAAGAACCTATGGGGAGATGCCAACAGAGCTTGGACTGTTCCATCTTCAGAAAAGAAGGCTTAGGGGATCTTGCCCATGTGTATAAATAACTGATTTGGAGGGGGGGACAGGGGATGGAGAAGTGAAAAAGTTGGAGACAGACTGTTCTCAATGGTATCCAGTGACAGGACAGGAGGCAATGGCCACAAACTGATATGCAAAAAATTCCATTTAAACATAAACAAATGCCTTTTTTTGGCTAAACACTGGAACAGGTTTCCTTGAGGGATTCTGGATTCTCCATTCTTGAAGATATGAAAAACGTGGCTTGACCTGTTTCTGGGCATCCCACTCTAGCAGGCTGGAGGAGGTGAGGAAGCATTTGACTAGGTGATCTCCAGAGCTCCCTTCCAACCTTAGCTATTCTATAATTCTGTGATTGTTTGTTTGTTTGTTTGATTTTGTTTTGTTTTGTTTTAGGGGAAGGTACACAGGAGGGGATCAGGAAGGCTCAAGGCAGTTTGTGGAGAAGCAGGCCTTGGGAAGGACCCCAGGACTGAGTCAGTGTAAATAAGTATCCCATGATGCTGGCATGGATTCTAGACATAAAGTCAATGCTAATATTTCAAGACGCCTCTGACTGTGAGTGAGACTGTGAATCAACAGAGTTGGGGTGGGGGGTACTTCAGTCCTGATCAGCTGGAAAGGAGAAACAGGACCAGAACACCTGAATTGTTCATCTTTATGTGAGTACTGTTGGTGTTCACATGGCAAGTGTGGCTGGTCCTGTTTGTACTGTGTTAGTGTGTGCCTGTGTTTGGGCAGGGGGATGCCTATCAGAACATGTGCTCAGGCTCACGGCTAGATGGACATAGAGGAAGGGAAAGCATCTATTGGACTGGGATGGAAGAATTTTGCTGGGCTTAGGATCCTGACAAATTTGGCTCTAGTATACCTGCCCCAAAGCTCACCGGACATGTGCAACTTTAACTCAGGATGTTAAGCCTTTTCAATCAGAAGTTACTACCAATTGCTGTCTATAGAATCTGTGAAATTTTATAGGAATATCAGTCAGGGAATATATTCAGAAGAGTTTCATTGCTAAATCTATTAATTTTAAGATTTCATCTTAGCAGATAGATCATTTAGGACAATTAGGAGTTTTGACATTTCCCAAATCACCCTGAAAACAGGCACAGATGACCAAACTGAGATGTCAGACTGTCTTTTTTGGTAGTATCATGAAAGTTTCATGATTGTGATCATGCAAAGTAGTAGCAAGCATAGACCAGAGTATGTTTAAACATAGTCAGCCATTCTCCCCTCCCTGTCTCCCACAAACTGCAACAAGCTAGCTAACATTTTTAATTAGCTAACTTCTTAACTCTGGTTTATTGATAGATCTATTATCATTAAGTGAAAAAAAAATATTCTTAATATGACATGATTAGAATCAAATTTTGGTGGTTGATGTTATATTTCTTTCAGAATATTGTAGTGACTTTCCATAATTAGATACCTGTTTTTAAGGTAAGTATATCTGTAATAGGATAGAATTATATGGGTTTTTTTAAATCTTGAGTAGAACTATGAAGTAAATAAAAAGCTTCTACAATTGTAAGAAATTTGAATTGTCAATATCCTGATACTTTTTATTTTTATTTTTTGAGAAAGTCATAATATTTAAAACAATTTGAAGAGTGCAAAGCCAAGTAATTACAAGCTTATCAAGGTTCAATTTCTTTGACAGACAATAAATTTACCAAAATTCAATTTTAGAGAAACTATTTAGAAGTCATTATTGGATTTTTGAAAACATAGGTGAAAAGTATTTCTTTTCATCAAATAGAGATGGTAGACTTTGAAGATCTGTTCCTTGCTTTAGTATTTGTTCCTTCATTAATTCTTTTCAATTCTATTTGTTAATCTTCATATCTGAAAATGAAAATGGAATAATATAAAATTCCAGGGGATGAATCATGCTAATACAAATGTCAAGTGATGTTAGAAAATAGAGGGAATAAGAGATTAAATATAAGGGGAGACTTTAAAGATGTTTATGATGACTGCTTTGTTTAATAAATACAGTTTTATTTTGACAATGCTTAATTCCACTGCATTTGCTTCACTGTGAATAAAGATTAAAATGATGGATCATAATTAATAAGGATGAATATTATTCCATATTCTTTACTCAGAAGGAGCAAAGGATGACTAACTTTACACAAGCAGATAAGCAAGCAAGGGAAGAGGGGAATGCCAATTAACTTCTGACCAGTGGGTCATAACTGACTCTGTTTGGGAGTTTTATATTACAGACAGCCACATTGCCTGAGGCAGGATCAAAAGCTTCCTAAAGACATTGCAGCCAGCAGTAGTATTTTGCTTGTATGCAATAAAATTAATTTCAAGATTAAGAGCTGGAAGAATAGTGTCTTAATGCATTTAGAAAACAGTTCATGGTAACCTAAGGACAGAAGCAGGTTTATTATTACTCCTGTGTTCATCTTCTGATGCATTCAATATTAATATCTTTAATAGGGAAGGATTACTAAAATTAAATAATTCTGTGGGTAAACCAACCTTAGCCAAACAGAAAACAGAATGCATTGGCCTACAGACCTGGGCTTGAATTTTAACTTTGAAATTAGAGTCAAAAGCCATGCTGTATGCAGATTTATCATGTTGTTATGGCAGGCATCACCAGAGAGCAAGGTAAAAAACTTATTTTCTTTCTGTTTGTTTTGGTGTGTCTTTGTTCGTGTGAACATGTAGGCATATATTTAACCTGGAAAGAAATTCCCAGTCTTAGTGGGTAGTTTTGCAGAGAAATTTTTGATGAAAGAGCTAGTCAGGTGTTGGTTATAAGACTCGGCTAATATTTATTTCTATCTACAAAAACAGTATAGCTGAGTTAGTTTGGGGAATTTCTTTTTTACTCTCCACTATTCACAGACAGCAATGAAAAATAAGTACTGACTTTGGAATAATCCTTATGGAAGACAAATCAAGTGCAGGTCATATCGTCCAGCAGCAATGGATGTGAACCATGTGGAGATCTGCCCTTAACACAGCTCTCCGATTTATTTAGTTGGTGTGCTTTCCTGAAGAATGGACAAAACCTACTAATGAGTGGGGGAATAAGGTCATGAGAGTCTAATTCATTCCTAACCCTAAACCAAATCTGTTTCCCCAGGATACTTTCTCTTAAACCACTTTCACTTTGGCCTTTATCAGGCAACTCTATCAGGGTCCTGAGGGCACCCATGGGTCTTACTGGCCCTGACTGGCCTCCACTGGCTCCTACCCCCTGCCCATGGCTAAGACCCCATTTAAGCCCTCCCAGGGCCCACAGTCCTGCCTCAGCAAGACCATAGGATATTGGTCAAGCCCTGCCTCCTCACCACGGTCCAGCCTTGTTGTCCACCTCAGTTTCCAGCTCCCCAGTCCTGAGACAGCAGCCAGCCTTTGCCTTGACATCCTCATTCATGATACTTCAGACCAAAAAGGATGCTTCAACCATATCCTCCTTTCTTACACTTCATGCAGGTACTCTATTTTGGGCTTATTCTTTTGTCCTTCAGTCTTTCAGAAGTGTAGCAAGTTCTATTTGGAAGACAGGAAGAGGTGGCTAATCCACCATTTCTCTGTATTCCAATGCACAATTGTCTGCCTCTGCCAGACAGGAGACAAGGGACAGCTTCCAGTAACATGCTACTTTTCAAACTAAATTAAGACATTACAGTGCTACACTTTTTGGTAAAGATAAGTCACTCATAACATAGTTTGAACAGGAGCCACTGATGTAATGGAAATTTTGTCATCAGCAGCTAGTGAGAACAGAATACCAGAAGCAGCGGTTTGAGAGGATGTTTGTTTAAAAACTGATAATGCTTGAGGGGAAATTAGCAATGAGAGAGTTTTCCAAAGACAACCACCATCTAGATTAAATAATAACCAAGAGGATTACACAGAACCTTTTGAAACAAAGAGAAAGTGAGCTTGAATACAACTAAAAAAGAAGAATGAAAATTTATGAGTGGGGATCGACCTTGGAGTGAGCAGAAAGTAACACAGCAACAATCTCAGCACCTGGTTTGTCATTGCCAGACATCTCCCCAGTGACATCCCTCCCCCCTTCCAGGCCAGGCGGAGCGTCCTCCCTGCCAGATGCCCCGAGCCACTGGCACCCAGCTCATGGGGTGACAGCACAGGGGCAGCATGTAAGGACCCACCTTGGGTGAGCACCTGTGACTCTGGGGGACTTTGTCACTATTGTGTGGGACAGCAGGGTGTGAGGAGTGGCAGGGGTACACATACAGCTGGAGCATCCGCATCTCCCACGGAAGACGTGCAAGGAGGGGAGCCCTCAGTGCCAGGAGAGGGGATGTGTGCTGGTAGCACACATGGCGGGAGGTGAGTGTGTGCATGTGTGTATTTGTGAGATGGAGAGAGGAAAGAGGTAGATTTAGGGGATTAATACCTAAAACAGCATTCACAAATGTATAGCTGTGTATTAATGTTTTGTAACTATCTAGTATTGTGTCTTACCTGTTGTATTATTGATATCGACCCTGAGGGTTCACCGATTGGCAGTTAACTATGTGTCATTTATAAATTATATAAACTGCTTTGATCCTGATTTGATTTAAACTACCTGAGCTGAGCCATTTTCCCTACAACTTATTTCAGAGTATAAAACATTTTGCCCAACTCTTAGGCTATTTGATGTTAGTTTATGAAGCTTCTAGATGTCCACAACCATACAGCAATGTAGGCAATAGAACCACATGCAGTATTCCAATTTAGTTTCTCAAATATATCTAGATTTATCTGTCATACATAGTTAAAAATCATATTTATATTCTTACTAATTATGTACCTTTGCAAGATCCAGGAAAGATCATATAAAAAATTTTTAACTGATTGTGGCACCAGATGCTCTATGCACTTTTTTATTCCCTGTAACACTTAATTCTTTTTAGTCAGTGAATATGGAAGCACAATCCCCTATTCTGTAAGGATGACAACTTTATGGATAACTTATTCCTTAATTATGTAGACCCGCCCTCACAGTATAAGGCATGGGTAGGAAAAGTGGTAGAACAGAAGTTCTGTCAGTGTCAGGTAGGATAAATAATAATAATAATGAAAAGAGTGAGAACAAGACCCTGGACTTGACCCTGGACTTATGTTATGACAACTAAAATACCTTAAACAGCACTTACCTGGAGCAGCAGAACACAAGAATTCTTTATCTATTGCCTCAAACTATAGAAGTCCTTTATAAGTGTCAGCAGGAAAATAACTTGTCGAAATCATCACCTGAAGAAACAGGTTTCAGCTAGCTAGAACACTGTTTATTATATACTTGACTTGAGCAACAGAATTCTGTGAGGGAATATTTTGGCAAGTACAAGCTGATAGGCATGACTTCATCTCTTGGGTTCAAATCTTAAAGCAAGTTATTTTTTCTGTTTATTTGGGAGTTCTGTGCTGATGACACAACTTTAAGTTAGGCAGAGATGTCTGATCTATTTTTAATGTGTTTCTCATAGATGAATAAATCTGTAGCAATGATAAAAAGCAGGTGATATGTAAGAACTGAATCTTAGTTTTCACCAGGTGTAGCAATGGTATCCTGACCAGCAAAAAACATTAGTGACTTATTAGCAACCATCTGATATATAGCTGGTGGAATACTTCATCATCTCCAAAGGAAACAAGCAAAATATATGAGGCAAAGTCAATTAACTTTAAGTGTAGTTAAAGAGAACAAGTCAATGGACATACAATGAGGTGCTTGCTCAATGAAATTCAATACAAACAACCATGCCAACAGGCTGTGTTTTTTTTCCTTTTAGCTAGCAACTGTTTTCCATAAACACCAGTTTGTGTACTATGTCAACAGATTTTAGCCACGGAATAGCTACATTACCACTGCACACACACATAACTGACAAATTGAAGTCAAACTCAAATTTACAAAAATAATTCACAGTAAAGCAGAAATCAAACTCTGTAATTTAAAGTGACATTTATATATTAATTATTTTAGAAGGGAAAGCATCTACAAATAGAATTATTGGACAAATTAACTATAAAGTGATAAGTTAGGCTGAGGTCAAGAACTGCTTATGTATATTTTTGACACCTAACCACACTGAGAACATCACAACCTGGCAAGCAGGAAATGGAGAGTGTAAGCTTCACGGTTGTTTTTACACAATGAACAACTCAGATCTCAGAGACTTTAACAGGACGTTAGTGAAACTTTCCAGGCTGTCCAATTAAGCCTCCGTGAAAGTCTGCTGGAAGTATTGCTACAGTGTAGCTGACTCTTTCTGAAAAAATCTCCTATTGTGCTTTCCAAGAGTTACCCAAAGGTATAAATATTTATACTTGACAAAAGCTTTTGTTTTCATGTTTCCTGCAGTGAAATTCCAGTGCCTTAATGGTTACCATGGAAATGAAGAGCACCATGCCTCAATGATGGTTACTTCATTGCAGGATAAAGTAAAAGTGGTGAACTGGGAGGGAGCAAACTGTGATTATCTACAAGTTATCTTTGATAATTAGCAAATGCAAGAGAAAATATGATAAGTAGTGGAAGATAAATGACTTCACATTCTAATCAGTGTAATCTGTAAGGATTCCCCAGAACAGAGATGCAGTTCATGTGGAATTTATTTCTTTCCAAATACTTCTTGATTTGCCCATATGTATAAAGAACATTGCTTTACCGTTGCTTTACTGAACTTCTCGTTATTCTTTTTCATCATGAATTCTTTTCTAAAGTCTAAGCTGAATCTTCCCAATTTTAGAATGTAAATGCATTACTTTTTACATCCAGCAGGGATACAGATTATTTCATTCTTTCCAGTGGTCACTACTATACCATAGTTATAGTAGTCATTACTATACAGTACCATTAACATATCATTTTCCCCTCCTCAATCTTCTTTATACTAAGAAACCCCAATAAATTCATTTTGTCCATATAGGCCAGGGTGTCCATATATATAACACTGCTCTCATTGCATTCTGCTGGATCTAAATGGTCCACGTGTTTATCAAAACTGTTCAGTAATTCATCTTGTGTTGTGCTTATGCTATGTACAAGAATTGTTTAAGTATTTGTTCACGTAATCTTCCTAGTTACACTTCTGTACACACTTATATATTAAATGTGTAAATACTTGGGGTTAGTGTGGGCAAGCTTCTAAACATGGTTCCATATGAAGCTGTATCTCTAAAGACAGAATTACTACCGAGTGAAAAAAATTACTGCTGTGCGAGAGTCCTGAAATAATGTCTACATTTACATTAAAGGAAGTAGAGGTGTCTTTAGTACACCAGTGAATTATTCATGAGTTTTATAACTTTATTTTTTAAAGAATTGATTCCGAAAACAAGCAAAACATCAACAACATAAAAGTAGTATTACTTTTACTCACATTTGTTTAGACATTCAAAAACAAGCAAGGTTCTGGAAAAGAGGCAGTTCCCAATTCAAAACAAACTTGAGGTCCATTTTTATCCTGATTTGCTATGCAGCTTTGTAAATTACTTCAGAAATTTCTTAAATTTTAATTTATTGTTAGCATACAACTCAGTCAAATTTTACAAAATACCAACATATCCTTTAAACTATTTGAAAAGAAATTGAGCAGAAACAAGATATACTCCCTTCAAACCTGAAAAAAAAAAAAAA